>QLOK01030772.1:0-134098 GCA_003313805.1 Tricholoma flavovirens
TATGAAGACAGTCACACCAAGGTCTCTCGCATATGTCACTGTTCAGATAGGGGTCTTAAAACTTCCTACAGACTAGTAGTTGATGACATTTAGCTGTGCTTTGCCCTCTCAAACACCCATGCTTGGAATGAAAATGATGGTTGCTTCAACTACGTAACTTTCTACAATAACATCATCAATTATTTTGAAGAACTACCAGGTCCTGAAAGCCAAGCACACACAACTTCACTCCTTATGTGGTGGTCAAGGCAATCACTTTTACTCTGTAATTTAACTTGAACTAACTGCTGACCTGCATCCATTCCTGTAGTAAAATATTTGGGGGTCGCCTGACTCATACAGTGGGGCAGTCCCATCCACTCATAGGATCCTCAGTTGCCCAACTGGCAAGCCAGTGGACAGCCTGTGAATGTACTTAGCTACATAGTTATTCTTAGTAGTCCCATCCTGTATTGTATGGCATAGAATGCCATTTATTCTACTAGAGAGAATAGTGGATGACTCGACCAATGAATTTTAATACCTTGGAGTAGCCCGCAGTTTCTGATGACCTTCAGAGTTAATATAATATGTTGAAAAAATATGTTGTCCTACAATAGGGTAGACATTTTGGCTCTTGACATAAAAGATATGTCCATTACTAGCAAGCCATGGTACTACTGTATGTATCAGATGCTGAGAAGTACTTGCTCACTACTGTCGGATAAGCAGAAAATGCATCATGCTGCAATCACAATGTCTCACTTCTCTACAGCTTGTAACAAGTCCCATACAGTGACATATAGAATGACAACAAAAAGTGTGGCCTCCTTTGAAATGTGAGTAATTGGGACATTAAGACCAGAAGGATGGAGGCGAGAGGTGTTTTCAGAAAGGGTGAAAGTTGGCATCTAGACAATCTGTCCCACAACTCTAGAGCTTGCAATGGGTCCCATATGGTGACACATGGAACAACAGCAAGGAGTGTGGCCCCTCTGAAATGTGAGTGATTGGGACCAAGTTAAGACCAGAAGGGTGAAGACAAGAGATATTTTTAGAAGGGGCAAAAGTTGGCATTGAGACAGTCTGTCCCACAACTCCACAGCTTGCAACAAGTCCCATACAGTGACTTGTGGAACAACAACAAAGAGTGCAACCTCCTCTGAAATGCGAATAATCAGAACCTAAGACAGAAAGAGCAAACACAAAAGCTAATTCATCACGATACTGAAAGTTCAGTGATTCCATAATCAACCTCACCATAGCTGGTGGCAGATAGTAAGGTAATGATACTTTGCTGGAAAACATTAAGTGTGACAGCAGGATTGGAGTTTCAGCTCTACCATAGTAATGCCTTGTAATGATGCAATGGGAAGGAGACATGAGACAGGAAGAGCGAGGACAAGATGTGGTTGATTAGCACACTTGAAGTTAGGTTATGCCACAAGAGACAGAGTTATAGGATCTGTGCAACAGCAAGGTGTGCTAGCTTCTTCCGTAATTTGTAGAGGAGGAACAGCACAGCAATACACTTGAAGACCAGCCTCTGCAATGGGTATCATGCACTTGTTTGGACGTTGTTGTAATGATGCAGCAGGAAAGGGTCGCATGGGAAATGGGCTAGTCTCTGTGCGTTTGTGGAATCTGACTGTGACATGCATACCTATATATGTGGGGTATAAAACAGCATAGCATAATTGCACATATTATGCGTCTTGCTTGTGTTACATATGAGCTATATAGTTATGGCAGTAAATTTCGGAAACCCTGATGCAGGGGCCGCTGAGCGCGGCGGCTCCGAGTCAGTCACGGGACCATATCTATCACATGACAACGTAATACGCGATAGCTGATGGACACACGACCAGTTGCGTGACTTAAATTTACTCTCACAAGAAACTCACATGGCAGAACTGATACTACCACGTAAAACCCAAGTAACCAGAAAGACCGGTAGCAAGTTGAGTGCAAACCTCTGTCTATCACAATCTTAATACATCACATAAGTATTGAATTAGCTATGGTTCTCCATACAGAAATGGCGAACCCTGGCCTGGGGACATATGTTTTTTCTGTCGTCACCACGGCCTACTGTAGATGAGATGGGACCGATATCTTCATTTTTTTCTCAGTTTAATGACCTCTCGAGGGCAAGTTTGAACCGAGATGTATTATTACTTTCGGCCAGCCGATGCCGCACATCATTGTGATCATGAAGTAAGGCTCCTACTCAGCGTATCTAGCAAATCGGGAGGTAAATGCAGATATTGTTCTTTCGGATTTGAATGAGCGTGTTGAGTAACGTACAAGTTTATACATTATAATTATAGCATTTGATGGAAGAGTTGTACGCTGAGGATCATGGGGCACCGTAAAACGAGTCAATGGACGGTTGATATGATCCACGAGCAATAACCTTTCGGTTCTGAACGGCTGACACTGGCATGGCCCCCTGTCCAGGAGGGGGTATGTAATACAGTTGCGTGGGTTGCGTGTTGGTGGAATAGACAGATGGTTCGGACATTGCTGGCTCAGGGACATTTTCCGCCGAGTCCTGTTCATGAACAGGCACAAGGCCATGAAGAGCGCCAGATGAACCATACCCGTAGCTCTGGGAGAGATGAGAGGGATTCGTCTCATAAGCATCCATCGGCACTTGTGCCGCTAGTTCGGCCACGCTGGGTCCGGGGGATGTAGACGTACTATGACCGCTTGGGGACACAGTGTGCGCGGATAAACCGCGCGTCACCCCTGGCCCCGCAGAGAAACGTGTAAAGAACTCTGAATCGCCGCGATTGCGGACCATAGATGCATGACGTTTCCTGCGCATGATGAAAAATACAACGGCCACGAAGGCCCCAAGCAAAACCAGAGCGATTGCAGTAAACGTGCCTGCAACAGCCCCCTTGTTCTGCAAAAAACTGAACGTACATTATTAGAACTCACGGAAGACAAACGACAGCTAGCGTACCCCGTACTCGAGGAAGCACGATCTGTTGTCACCGGTGAAGGAGAGTTGGATGTTTGTACAACAAGTGTTGTCTGAGGGTCGAAACTGGATGTTACTTGTGAACTTTGCGAGGCCACAAATGTGGTAGAGCTACTTGAGCTCTGCGAAATGGACAGCGTAGTACTGTAAGGTTGATCAACAGGAGGGTAAAACAATGTAGGAAACAGAAACATGCATTAGAGAATGAGTAGAAGAGCGACTTGCGCTGGCAGACGAAGTTGAAGTTGAGCTGTAAGAAAATCGTTGGCAACTTAAGACAAAACCCATGAAATCAAGGGCATACGAAGATGAATGGGAAGTTGTGGTAATGGTCTGAGTAGTATCAGTAGCTATGGAAGCAGAAGCCGACGTAGAAGTTGAACTCGAAGTTGAACTTGAACTTGAATTTGAACTTGAACTTGAACCTGAACTTGAACTTGAACTTGAACTTGAACTTGAACTTGAACTCGTAGTCGTCGTATTTCCCGAGTCTGCAAGTGAGTTATTTAATCCTATTGAAGATCGACTACTATCCATCGGTGGAGGTTGGTTGAAAGTTGAAGCTGGTGACGATAGGTGATCGACTACTGGCGACGATGAAATTGTGGAGGACGCCTGAGCCTGACGAGGTGAAACGCCCATACTATGCCCGCTCTGCGGCCGTGGAAGTGAATGGCAAGTGATTGATAAGTAGACGAACCAGAAGGAGCTGGCAGTACTGAATCTGAGATATGACGGAGGTCATCAGCCGAAGCAAGTCAAACGCTATCCCCTTGAAAGAAAAGCCCTGTTTCAGTGCTTGAGGGGGACAAGCTAGGGAATATCGCTGAGGAAATGAGCCTATAATGAATTCAAGTTTGATCACAATAGTCCATCATAGTTACAGATTGCAGATCAAATTCATATCATTACCCTTGATCATTCCGTCCCGGCGGTCCGCTCGCCAACCGTGCCTGAGTCCGAGTCACCTATCGTTTGTTCCCGTCGTATAACTTGAACGCCTTCCTCAAAGCCCAACTTTCGAGCGAAATCCTGCGTTCTTTCCCAATGACCTTTACTCGAAATGTGAACACAAAATTGGTTCAATTCCTTGTTGTCCAAGCGACGACTAATTTCTTCTTCATTCACGTTCCCATGGCAACGCTCCCTTAATTTCTTTAGGATCCTACTTCTCGACTGCAAATACACCTTTCTATCGGAGGCTCTCACAACCCAGAGCGATTATGCTCACCTTCTTTCCAAGGTCTGGCCAAGTTGGCAAGACATCTATCTTATTCCATGTGTGTACCCCAACGTAAAACCAGTTGTTCTATTCGAAGATGTTAGGTTAACAAGCGCCATTAATCAAATTCATTTACCTTCTGCACAGGAAACACAAACGTGTGAAAGGCTAGACTCTTCTTCTGTGTGATGTACTTTTTTGTTCCTTCGTTCACAAGATCGCTTCCCCAGTCGATAAGCAATGTTTCCGACGAGGCTTCTAGGAAAATTGGATCATATACGAATGCAACGTTGCCCTCGATATGAACGCGTAAGCAAAAGTCATCCTGCAATTCAAGCCTGTGATCACGAATGCATCAATCGTCGGTCGGGCTTATGAAGGCATCAATGTAAGTACCTCTCCAACGATTCATACTGCCTCATATTTTATTAGATCTCTCGAAATAAGGGAAGACTGAATCTGCAGACCAATTCTCTCTTCCCTTCGAAGCGCTTTAAAATCCTGTCGCGTGAAACTGGCCCACAAGACAATTCCGACGACCCAGGAATTTTCGAATATTGTATATGCAAAGGTCCATCAATAGCCAAGGAATTCTCTAATTCAGCAGGGTGAATCGACGAGCTAGGTGACCCAGTGCTAGACTTCGTCGATACAGTTGTCAATTCATCACCGACTAAATTTCCTGTTGAAGTACGAAGCTCTTCAAGGAGACTTGCAGGTCTAGATTTAGCCGCTTTTGTAGTAGGTTTGTGGTCGTGTCCCTGTCCGCGTATCGTCTTGATGCTGTCAGAACTTGATGGCGATCCTGCAGCTGTAAAGGCATCGTCTACGACTTCCCCAAACTCCTCCTCAGTCAACGGGTTCCCATTGGTGTCAAACATCTATCACCAGCGTTGAACAAGAACATATGTAATAATTCAGAAAGGGAACTAACTCTATCCGCCAAGTCAACAATGACCCTATATGCATTGCGTAACTTTCGAAAGCTTGCCATCCGGGCGTCTATCGCGTTATCCATCTCTGGTTTCTGTTGCGCAATCTTGCGCTCCAGTTCGGCATTCTGTTGACTAAGGAATCGGGAGCCATTGGCCGTCTCCTTGATCGTGTTCTCGAGTTCGGCGACTCTGGTCTGCCAGAACTCGTCGACTTCGTCTGACCGCCGCGACAGATCAGCCAGACGGACTTGAAGCTTTGAAAAGCTTGTTGTCATCTGGCAATGTTATTGGCATACTTATTGCACGAAGAATCGCAGGGAATGATACCTCTTCTTGGAGAGACTGTAACTCTTGTCGAAATGGCGATATCATTTGTACAGTGAATAAGATGAAGTACGGAGTACAAGTTGACGTAAATCATGACAGAAAACTATATTCGCGGATCTGCCAATAATGTATGGTCGCGGAGATCACAAATTTTCTTGTGCTCGGCCCTTGCCAGTGCTCAGCGCTCAGCGCTCAATCCTCTCAACCTCCACTTACCCGGGCCTTTTTTTCTCAAGCCTTATGGCGTCCAAGCTCCTAGTTGACATACATACCCACGTATACTTGCCCAGGTATACCTCATTGCTGCGATCACGGACTTCTGTTCCCTTTATTCGTTCAACAACACACGACGGAAAGTTAGATGAGAGGCTCTTGATATTAGAGCACGAGCCCAGTGGTGGTCGGCCAGTCGGGCCGCAATACTGGGACCGAGAAGAAAAGCTGAAGTTCATGGACAGACATGGCATCGATGTGTCGATCGTGAGGTGGCTATCGACCTGATACATCGACGCATGCTTCTCTAATATCCGAAAAGCACCGCCAATCCGTGGTTGGATTTCCTTCCAGTCTGTCAAGCACGCACTATAGCAGCAGAACTAAACGAAGATCTTGAGCATTACTGTTCTACGTCCCCTGATGGCCCCAATTCCCAGATCAAGCGTTTGTACGGGTTCGGACTCTTACCGCTGGTCCCTGAGATCACGACAGCTTCACTTCTAGATACTGTCCACCAGATCTCAATGCTACCCCATTTGAGGGGTATAATTATGGGCACTCGTGGGGTTGGGAAAGGTCTCGATGATCCGGCCCTTGATACTGTCTGGGCCGCGATCGAGAAGGCTGGCCTGGTTATCTTCATACATCCACATTATGGAGTGGACGCCAAGGCATGGGGTGACAATAATAACGGTCATGTTCTCCCGCTTGCGTTGGGTTTTCCTTTTGAGACTACGACCGTGAGTATGCTTGCCGAAGCAGGCTCACGCTGTTGACGAAGGGATGTAGGCAACAACCAGACTAATCCTATCGGGAGTTCTTGACCGTTTCCCGTCCCTTCGTCTCCTTCTTGCCCACTCCGGAGGAGCACTCCCTCAGCTCTCTTCTCGCTTAGCGTCTTGTATCGATCATGATCCTGTTGTGGCATCAAGACTCAAACATGATGCTCGATACTATCTAGGAAAGCTATACTTTGATGCCGTAGCGTATGGCGCAGAGGAGCTTGGGTTTGTCAGCGACGTGATTGCTCGCTCCGAACAGTACGAATCGGGCGGGCCTATCACCGGACTTGTGACACGTAGTCTGGGCTGTCAGAGAATGCTCTTTGGGACTGATCATCCCTTCTTCCCTCCACTTACCACAACTGAGAAGTGGAGGAGTGTCATAGAGAATCTGGACGCAATCAACGCCGTGCAAGGATGGAGTCAGGCTGATAAGGATGGCGTGCGTGGAGGGAATGCGCTCTCGCTGTTTAATTTAATAAAATGAAAACGACGCTAGTAATGATGGCACCAATCACATTTCTTCCCTGTATTCCCATCATTACCCTCAGCTAATATCTTTGCGGATATGAAGTTTTAGACTAAAGTCGATATGTTGAACCGACTGGTGGACGGCACTGGTACTTAATATGTCGATTTCTATAGAAACAAAATGTTGAGTTGGCACCGTTGCCCGAGGAAGCCGTAATTCAAGCACCCACCATTGATAGCCCGTTCTTGCAAATTCGCCTCCGTGATATTTCCACTTGTCTCAATCATAAATGTCCTCTGGCCCTTCCACTTCTCCTTCAGGCGACGTGCTACACTAAGGAGCTCGTCTCCTTCCATATTATCCAACATAACGATGTCGGCCCCAGCGTCGATAGCCTCGTCTGCTTCCGCTTCAGAACAAACTTCCACATCAAGGAGCAAGGTAAATCCTCCGACAGAACGCGCTTGTTGTATGGCAGCCGTGATAGAACCTAGTTAGCCCATAAGCGATGTACTTGAAATACAAGCCATTCTCGTCTTGCCTGAAGACCAGATGTGGTTGTCCTTGAGCATGATCATGCTCGATAGATCGTGGCGGTGGGGGTCGATCCCTCCCACTAGCATACCGTATTTCTCAACCAGCCTAAATCCTGATTGTGGAGCACCATCGACATCCATCTATTGAGGAAAACTGTAAAATATCGTACCTGGAGTCGTCTTGCGAGTACCAGCGATAATTCCGTTGTACCCATATCCTCTCGCGAGGTCCCTGAACCTCTTTGATCTATAGTCGGGTCAATAAGATTATGGGTGCAGCGAAAGGAACGCAGCGGTCTACTTCGTGGCGATACCGCTACATCTTGCGAGCAGATTTAACGCCACCCGCTCGCCCAGGAGAAGATGTCGCGCTTTGCCCCTGACGGTAGCGACGTGTTTGACAGGCTCAAAGGCATCGCCTTCCGTGACATGCCATTCTACTCTGCTCGTATCATAGTCAACGGGAACATAGGTTGACCAGATAGTTACATACTTGCAACTGAGTTGAGCGAAGACTTCGGTGAAAAACGGTGATCCGGCAAGTACAGCAGTGTTCATCCCCTTTCCAAGAAGGAATGCTTCTCGCTCAGCTTCACCAACGACATATCCACCATAATCGAAGGAAGGGACGTCTTCTGCTAACCAGGTTGTAATTTGAGCCTTCCAACTTGGGGACAGAAGATGCTCAAACGATTTGGACATAGCTGAATCAAGTGACTCCGAGTCGATTCATCATAACTATGATCGAACATAGAAAGGGGTATATATATCCACCACCACCCATAGGATATCTAACACATAGACAGATATATACAGGTAGGGTAGTATTGTTCCGTTGGTGCAGAAAGACCTATGAAATGTCAACCTAAATCACGTCATCCAGAAGAGACTCCCAATGAACTACCACTCGAAAGGAAAGACCACCGTGTCAGATACTCAGGTAAACAAAAAGCCAATTAAAGCCAATATCGGGAGAAGTCCAGACTGAACACGCGTGGAAGGAGAAGCGGCATTCGGCGGTTTAGTGCTGGAGGTGGAGGTAGAGGTGGGAGAAGAGGTCGTATCGACAAAGGTAGTGGGAACAGCTGCGGTCGAGCTGAAACCATCGTGCGCCGTCAGCTAGTTATACGACGATGAAGGAAAATGAACAAACGGCAACGTGGCTGTCGAGGAGGCTGTATTGTTGGGAGGCAAGATGGAGAATGGGCTAGACTGTGCAAGGATAGCGTCCAAATGCTCTGTGTCTTGCACGAAGTTAAGTCGGAAGTTATTCCCTGTTGGCCAGCCCATGCTAGGAGGATTGAGGGATATCTGGCCTAGACTGCCATTGACAAGCGCAGAGAGAATTTGTTTGACAGAAAAGTCCTACGACGATACATGGTTAGTACAGTAGATAAAAAGTTGGATGTGTTGTATATCTTCACCGGATTGACCAGGAGGGCGGTGAAGTTTTGCCTGTCGGTATCGACATACTGCCAAGCACATCTAGGCAAGGTTCAGTTGATTGAGATAGTTATATTAAGCAGAGAAGCAGGCATACGGCTGAGCACCGCTATTAGTCCATCCTTTGGAGGATGAAGGGGTGGTGACAGAGTAGGCAAGAGCGGAGGCAACGAGAGACAAGCAATAGGCGACGATAAAGCGCATGAGGGAGATTAGGCGATTTGAAGGATGTAAAGGACTTGAGTGGGTAGTATCAAGCGAAGGGAACGAATGGAAGCGAATGGAAGGCCTTTTCAAGGCGAATGGAACGTGGAAGCTAATTTTTTTGGAGCTAATTTTACCGTCACTGCCGTCAACTTCTTACAAAACGACCCTTGATCCAAACGTCAACATGTCAAACACGTAATTCCTCAACATATATTCACACAAAAATATCATTATGGTGCGATGTCGTTAAAGCGTGCTGAACGCGTGTCCTTGCCTGTCCTTGCTTGTGTCATGGATTCTCTGCATGATGGCAAGAGCTATGGCAAGACTGAGCGTTCCGCATTGTCATGACGTTGAAATGGATCAACCGCCTGTGCCTGCCATCAGTTGTTCGGTTACATGAAACACCCAGAAAAGACATTAATACCGTTTCGCTGGCTGAGATGCGTGCGTTCAGAGTGTCTTGAGCATGTCTTCCGCGTCCGTCCAAAGATCTCTCTGAGCCCAAACACCTACAACAATACAGACAATGATCCAACAGGCTCGCTCGCTCATGATGTCTTGATCATCTGCTTCGGAATTTAGACCGTCAACATCTTCTGATTTTACTAGTGCCGTTCGGGTCCCGATCAACTCTTGGAGCAGCCCAAGACAACTCCGCGCCAGACTTCGCAGCAAGCTCATGTCATCAGCAGATATGTTATCTTCAATCTTTGTTAGGAGAGCAAAGATCCATCGCGCATGTGATTCAAGGGGACGAGCAGCGGGGTCGGGTTGTTGGAGATATAAATTGATCCAGTGAGCAAAATACATAAGAAGATGGATAGCCATTTTCTGCAAAGACGTAATGATTGTTACTTTAGAGCGAATAATGAGCATTTCTTACCTGGTTGATGTGTTTCAGCAGACATGGCGTCGGTTCCCTTGGCTTCAAAATGGTAGGTTGCTGGGATAAGACACCTAAGACCATTGAGGAAGGACCAACAAGCTGATCCGTCCTTGAAGTGGAGACTTCTGAAGGCTCAGGCGAGCATGTTGGTGTGGACAGTGATTCTGCTGGGTCTACCCTCGATACCTCACCTTCATCGAATTGTAACGGTCCATGCTGAGGGCATTCGTAGGATCCTGTGTCATCAAAACCACGCATCCCTTTTCGATGTTTGGAGGAGTTCGGTTTCGGGCTCTGTTTGGACTTTTTGGGAGGGTTCCAGTCTGATTCTGGCTTTCCAGCTAGATAGGCCCACCATAAATCCCTCTCTTTCTTTTCAGGCATGATCCCGTGGTGTTCAGTTTCGGCCCTTGACGGAATGCGGATGGTCGGCTGATTCATATTCTACGAAGTAACATGAGAATAAGGACGGTATAGTTATTCCCTGCGTTACTTACCTGTCGGAAATTTCTGAAACGAGTAACAAGAAGTATACGCCATTCTTCAGACGGTAGGATTGTATGGCTCGGAATGACCCGATTATCTTGTACTGGATTGGGCTCCTCTTTCTCGAACGGATTTGCAACTCGAGTTACATGTGGAAGATGTCGAGCATCACGTCTATAATATACGATACATCATAGGTTTCATAGGGGAAAAGGCATAACATACCGAACAGTGAATAGATATTGCATCCCATCACTAGGTTCATCGTTGAAGTCGTCCGGAAGGTTTGCGACAGGAAGAAGCTGCTTGCCGAAAGATGGCTCTTCGTCATCTGAATCTTCAAACTCGTCTCTTTTACGCTTGAACCCTATCATGTAGGTGAATGGCGTACTACTTGCCACAGCGTTTTCGTGATGTTTGGTATAACGCTCAGTTTGTGGTGAATTACAAACTTGTCATCGATCATCATGCAACTACCATCTATCTTTCGCGTGTGCAACCCATAAAACCCGTATTCGCTGGGTCCCCTCATTTTAATGGACAACCCCAATATCGACGAGGATGAAATCGACACAGAAACTCTGCAGGCTCAAATTGACCTCTCAATGTCATTTGCACAGGACTTGGTGTCTTCATGGGTAAAATTACCTCGTAAACTATCTAACAAGAATAGGGACGCGGAGACAGAACTACAGGAGTACATGCGACGACCCCCTAGGTGGCTCTCTCGTCCTGCGTTTCCCCGGTCGTTGACTGTAACCCATTTAGGCTTGGGGTAGGTGCACCTATCCCTGATACCCAGAGTTTCTCTCGTGAAGCAGCACGACTGAAAGGTCATCTCACCGGAAAGGGCGCGAAACGTTTGAGAGATGGCGAGGAAGATATAACAAAGGGCAAGGTAGAGAGCAGCGACGAGGAAAGCAGATCTGGAGCTATCAAGAAGAAAGTCAGGTTGGATCCGTTTAGGGACGGTAATGGAAAGAAGAAAGGAAAAAAGCAGGTGGCACTTAGCGAAAGCACTAGCGGCACCTCTGCGCCCCCGTCTGTGCCAGGCCCGACCTACACCGAAATGTCTGAACAGGTCGAAGTGTTAGTGATGGTTACCGAAACAGATTCAGCCAGCGCCGCAGAGTCTCCTCCGAAATCCCTTATGTATAACCCTTCAACCGTGAAATCAGTCGACGAAACCCAAGCTCCTGTCAACGCCCCCAACCCGAATGCTATTGTTCGGGCGAATCACTATACACCTGGTAAGACTCCAGGCAACCACCTATATCATCACCTTGGTCCTATTTACGTGTTGTTTCCGATAGCGAAAGCCTCCCCGCCGCGATCACCAAATGCACACCGAGTTGTAGATGTTTCCCTCACAGCATCTCCAGTTCTAACATCAAATCTTCGCTCGTTGTCAATTCAATCCCCTAACATCCTCAAGCATCCCGTCTTAAATCTGGATCCCCCTTCCAGTGATGACAATTCAGACGAGGAAGTGGGACCGGAAACACTCAGTCCGAAGAAGAAGAGAAAGAGGCGGAAGAAAAAGAAGAAACGTTCTCAGATAGCAGATGTGACTATGATGGCTAAATCTAATGAGGCTATCTAATGAGATGTTTGAGTTTTGCAATTTCTATTCAAACCGATAACTACAACCTCGGCTCTTCGATTCATTGGCGGGATTCCATGGTATCGAGTCTACTATCCATCGCTTTCGTGGGTACTACATATGTAGTGAAAATTTGCTAATCACTGCCGGTTTCGTTATATACCGCCTGTCTTCGTTGATCACCTTGGCAACAAGATCGTTATAAGCATGCTCATAAACGGCAGATCCTGAGCTGTTCTAGGACGCGAACTCGGGATGGAAATGATGGAATGCAGATCAGGTTCCGTTCATCTCCCCATGTAACGAGCACCGTCACAGCAACTTGAAATGCTTCGAGCCAGAATGTCACGAAGAACAACGCGAAATTACTAGTGTCGAACTTGAGAAGAAGTGTAGTTGGGTTGACTCGCCGCATCGGCCGCACATGCGATCATGAGCCTGAGGGCGCATGACTTGTGACAGGCCGCGACATCGAACAGAATTTATCATTGCTAGCAATACTCACGCTCACCGAGAACTCGTCGTCAAGAATATGATGATGTTACAACCAACAGCAAAGCATTGTCAACAGCGGTCCGTTCATTGGCCAAGATCTTTAGATTTCAGAGCAAGCGCCGCTAAATCGATATTGTGGACTTGTGATGATGGCGACACCCGGATCGATAACATCATGTCAAGATCTTATGCACGTGTAGATCACTCATTCACGCATTACTTCCTCCAGGCCGAAGGGATCTAAGCGCACCATAATGAATATAAGATACAGCACAGTACATGTACAATACACTAGAATACAGTAATTTACGCAGGTGTTGAGAGATCATTATCATCAGCCACCAGTCCCTCTCCTAGCTGGATGGGTATGCGGATGAGACGAATGTCGTCTCGTCGGGGCAGTGGGTCTCCGCGACCCGCCAGATGCCCCGGATCCCTTCCGCGTGGGATGTAGTCGGGAGTGAGGCGATCGTGTAGAGTGGTGATGTCGACTTGGTCTGTGTCCTTGACTACCTCGGGTAGTTCTCCTGCGCATCGGGGGCCCCGATGTCTGCTTGCGCACCCGGAAAAGGCTGAGTAAAGTGCAGCCACCATTGGCCTGCCTTTTCCTTGCTCTGTTACGCTGGCGCATACCACGGGCATCCCGCATCTCCTGCATACCCTAACATATACCATCGGGATGAGATTGCTGTCATTAGGCTGTTTCTCCCACCTTACTTCTCAATTCTTCATTTCCAAGCAGAGTTCCCCTCATTTTGGCGAGCCATCCATGCATTGTCGAGGGTGGAGGCCTCCTTCGGGAACCATCCTTTCTGAACTGGAGGAAGAATTAGAGATTTTCTAAAGAAGAATGAGGTAGAACTCACTGAGGACGGCCAATCTATTGAAATTGTCATGATTCAGATGTGCAGACAATGAGGTGAAAAATAACATGGGAGTACAATGACGCTATTTTAAATCATCACTGGTGAAGTTTGGTGGCGTTCTGAGTAGATTAGTGTGATTACGTAAAAACGCCCAACACGTCGCCGTCACGTTGAGATCCGCCCTGGCAGCACGCAGTCTGTGGCGATTAAATGAGCGTGCAGGTTTGGTGGGGAAAACATGCATAAGGTGTGTGTGTGTGATTGATGAGGAATGAGTCAGTATGTAATTTTCATTCGGCTTGACATTCCGCTTGCTCTCGGCATTCAGGACCTCCAGAAAACCTATACAAGTATTTCAACTGCCAGTGAGTTCGAACGAACTGCTTTAATGTCCAACTTTCGTCCCGATGCCACGTTGCAAGTTTGTAATAACGTTGTGAGAAAGAGAGATAATGAAAGTCTGAAAGGTAAGAGAACCTGCTGCGTCCGGGTACCTGGTAGACCGAGAATGATTTGGTCATGTCACGGTGATCCCAGGCTTGTCCTAGCGGGGACAGTAATTGCATCGCCACAGGAGATGGTACTGTCCCGGCGCATTTCCAAAAGGAGAATGGACGTGATCAAGCGCTCAAAGAAGCGACTGCAGTGTTTTTCGTTATTTGTTCTTGTTAATTTATAGGCCTGATGGACCACGTGTGCATCGCCACATTAGACGTCCGTACCTCAGGCTAACACTGCATTACCCGAATTTTTGAAAGATTACTGCTCTCTAGCGCACTATGGCACAGAGAGGTCGGTCAGCCGGGAAATCACCAGCCCCGTTCCAATGAAGTACAAGTACAACCGTTCAATCTTGGAATTATGGAAAGTCAAAAGACGTTCGAGTCGAGTCATTTAGAGCTTCCCTGACAAGATGGGCTGGAGAAACGTCGACGCTGTCATCGAGAACAGATTATTTTTAGGAAAGTCAGTGCTCCCGTTGACTTTTTTTCCTTTTCTGGCTTTGATGATCTTCGACACTAGCATCCTCGCCGCGCGCTCGTCTCGAACCTTGACTGAGCGGCGCATCACGCACATACTATCAGTATGCCCGGACCCTATTCCTGCGGAATTATCCGCATCAGGTGTCTCCCACAAGCGTATTGCCGTGGATGATGTGGACTATGAGGATCTGCTGATACATCTTCCTGACGCGTGCCGGTTTATCGACCAGGCTCTTCGGGACGGAGGAAATGTATTAGTACACTGTGTTCAAGGTATTTCTCGAAGCGCGACAGTCGTGGCTGCGTATCGTGAGTCTTTCTTCGTATCACAGGTGTCATGTGTTTAAGGAAATGTCTATAAAGTGATGTGTACACGTCGTCTCAACGCTACCCAAGCATTACAAGTTTTACGGTCTGGTAAGAGGATGCTCATCTTGTTTTCTTCGCGCAAGTGATTTACCAGCCGCAGCTAGGGATCAGATCTGGCCGAATCCAGGCTTCCAAGAACAGCTGGTTCTGTTCGAACTTTGTCAGTACGCCCCCTCTCCTTCCAATGGTATCTACGCGAACTGGAGAGCGCAACTCGATCGCAAATTGAAAGCTTCCGGCTTACGATAAGTATCGTGTTTTCTTTGAAATGCGGCTTTGCTAGTTCATGCATGACACCCTTATTGAATTGCTCTATTAAAATGTCTTTAATCTTCTACTTTTGCTTTGCTCGGGTACCTGGCGTCCTTTGTAATGCGCAGTACATTAGATATCCTTTTATTCATGCATTAATTTTTCTTCTTCCACATTGTGCTTTGATCCTACAGAGCTGACACAAATTTCACAGTAAGTATATGTCGACAATGATACGGTTGAGAAAACCCTCATATTGGCCTCACGTCGGCCATTGGATGGGAAAGAAATATTGAAAACGTGGTTATTTAATTAAGCATGATTCGGGGGCCGTCAGGTTTATGAGCTATGACAAGCCAAAATTGGACCGCCAGGGACAAGTTATGCATTATAGGTCACAGCTATTCATTACTCAAGTACGTAGAGACTCAGAACCACGTCTCAATACGTGTCGTCTCCCTCAAGTTAGGGTCGGAGAATTTGCTGTGTTGGCGCCTTTATAAGTAAAAGCGGGATTCTAAATTTTACAGTCACACGTAACACACCAACCAACATCCGATTTGTCCCCTTCACACAACTTCCACTTCCTTCATCTTCTCTGTTGTCCGCACTCTCAACAATGGGTCTTTCCGTCTCTCGCTTGCTTTCCGGCCTCTTTGGCAAAAAGGAAATGCGTGCGTATCTTTCATCGATCAACGAGAGCTGCTGAATCATAGCGTTTTCTTTTTCCAATAGGGATACTAATGGTCTCCTGCTATGTTTTCTACATTGAGAAACCTCCTGATCTTTCGGCTGCAGGTCGGTCTGGATGCCGCTGGTAAGACTACCATTTTGTACAAGTTAAAACTTGGCGAGATCGTTACGACTATCCCAACAATTGGTCTGTACCATAGCAGCTTGCTTTAACTGACTCAGACGCTCACCTCGCTCGAAGGTTTCAACGTCGAGACCGTCGAATACAAGAACATTTCGTTCACTGTCTGGGACGTCGGAGGTCAAGACAAGATCCGTCCTCTTTGGAGGCATTGTGAGTATTATGCCTAGAGGAGCCAATATGTTGTTTACATTCACTCTTTCAGACTTCCAAAATACTCAGGGCATCATTTTCGTAGTCGACTCGAATGATCGGGAACGTGTTTCTGAGGCTCGGGAAGAACTCCAACGGATGCTCAACGAAGACGAACTTCGTGATGCTCTTCTTCTCGTTTTCGCCAACAAGCAGGACTTGCCGAATGCGATGAACGCTGCAGAGATCACAGATAAACTTGGACTGCATGGACTGCGGCAAAGAACTTGGTATATTCAGGTGAGTAAATCTGCTCTATTTTGTTTTTATAACGTATTGACATATCCCGCTAGGCTGCATGTGCAACATCTGGGGATGGTTTATACGAAGGTCTGGAGTGGTTGAGCGCAAACATCAAACGTCGGGTGTAATGGTTTCTAGTCTCTACGTACTTCATTAGTGTTACACGATTCTTTCATGATCCCGGATCCTGTCTGTCCTGTCGTTTTTCTACTCCTTCTCCATCCATCCATCTCTCACGCATCTTCTACTCCCTAACGTGAATCATGTATACAGACATCATAATGGGGGATTTCTCAAAAATGCTTTTTAGACATGGTCACATATATCTATAGACTGCCGAGTTCAACGTCCCTCGCCAGGAAATAGCCGGCCAACGGCATCAGCTTGCTTCCTTCGTTTCTCAGCCAACTCTCGCACTGCGGGATCTCGTTTCAGTGCGCCGGCTTTTGACAACTTCTCAAGAAGCGCTTGTAGACGTTTGTGTTTGACAATGCTATAAGACGAATGTCGCATAGCAGGAACAAGGTATTCATGTACCGTGTCCGTCAGGGGGATCGACGTTGTCTGCGGTAGGTCAGAACTAGTCGTTAATCGCATTGGCATGACTTACAAGGCGGAGCTCCGCGAACACTGACGTTAGGTGTGGTCTTCCAATGCGCTTGAGTTCCTCCTCCAGGAAATCGACGTCGATTAGAATATTTGATATGGCATTTTCGTTCATCATTACAATATCCCTGCCCGTCAAAAAACTCTACGGGGAGGCTTCATCATCTGTTGGTTCTTAGGTTGTAGTCAGAGATCACGTACCATTAAACACTCAGCAATGTACTCTAGGGCCCCTTTGTAGGCTTCGTCCTTGTAAGCCTCCTTGATTATAAGTGAATCCACAACCGTAGTCAGCCAATTGACCAATTCATAAAGGTACATGCTAGGAGCATCTTCCCTGGTTTGTGGCGTCCACTGATATTCAGAGAGCTCAAAGAACTGGTCAAGTTTGGAAGTAATGAGACCGGTAATCCGCTCAAGGGAGCGAGACAGTGTCGCTTCAAACGAAGCAGCCGCAGTGAGCCTGATGGTACCACCTCGTTGAGTAGATCTTGGAATGGAACAATAAGAACAGCCCGCTGACGAGACGGATTATGACGTACCGAAGGTTAGTCAGCGAGCGTTCTAATTCAGTACATGCGGCTTGGAAGTGTTCCAGATTAGTGACAATCTGAGCAATTTGCGTGAGTGTTGATGTCCCTGCAAGTCGCCGGCCAATTGCTTCGCTGATGTGGCCCGTAAGGAGGTTATCTAACGACTGCGGAATACCATGTGTTAAGGCAGCGAATGCGAATCTAAAGGGCTTACTTTGCTCAAGAGTTCATCAATGTTTCGGTGGTGTTGAGAAACTCCTTCGATAAAAGTATAAAACTTTTGTATAAATCCTCGAATCTGAGAAAGATGTTAGGTAGAGCTGAAAATGAGACATCAAGCTTACATCCTGGCAGCTCGAATAGAATGTCTGTGACCAAGGAAGGGAATGAGGTAGCGCCATGCTATCGAGGATGAGTCGGGGCAACACAAGCAACTGAGTATTCATACTGTTGAAGATCAGCCCGTTCTGTGTCGCTGACCCATACCCCGTCAAGTACACTGTTTATTTCACTCGCAGTTTGCATGTACATGGGTAAATGATCATCTTGATGTACAATCTAAGATGGCGTGTCAGGTTATTGGTCTTCGAGTTCAGGGGAAACCGGGAAACCCTACATTCTCGAAACGTCGGCCAAACTGAGCCTCTAGGAGTTTCACGTATTTTTCGAACAACAGAAGAATGAAGGAATGTAAAGAGTTCGTCGTATAGGAGAATGCCTGAGATTTCAATTAAGGTCAAATCAGATAGCAGAATCATCATACCTCCAGAGTCATAATTGATCCAAGCAAACATTCTTTTACTTTGAGAAATACCTCTGGATCTGTCTCCGTACGAAGTGAACTTGTTATGGCTGCGGAGAGGCCCAAAACTAGGGCATCCCATAGTTCTTCTACATCACGCTCTGACCGAAAATCGGTTGTTGTGGCCAGTACGTGCTTCTCGACAATGAAGAATCCTGATATTTCTTGGGTGAGTGAAGGAAGAGATGACAACGGGAGGGGCGTAGGGAGAATAAGATCTGATTGTGCCTGTATGCCCAACTCAGTGGAGTATTTAACCAAATCGGAAGATGCTTACCTTTCTATCGGCTTGATAAGATTTTTGCAATTCATCCAAGGACTCGAGGGCCGTATATATGTGTATGCACTCAAACAAAGGTTTGAAATCCACATGTAGTGTGTCGTTTTCGAACACATTAACTATCCAAAAAGTGGTGTTTAAGGCTAATCACAGGTAGAACAAGATGACCTACATTCTGTCTTTTCATACGTGATGATTTCTACAGCACTTCCAACACGACTCATCCGTAGAAGAGGGTCTTTTTCTCGACGTGTCCTCCACCGTCGCATTCTGGCTTCCATTGCTTCTGTTGCTAATTTCCCCACTTCAGTACTCACATTTCGTATTTCAAGGAGCCATTGCTTCATGGATGCAGTAACGGCGTCTTTGATTTGTCCCCGCAAGGAAGGTAACGACGATAGAAGATGCTGGAAAAACGGCGTCTGCGATAGTGAAGTGTGCGGCATGCTCTGAATGTCTTCTAGCGACTGCAAAGAGTGATATATTGCATTGAGAGATTGTACATGACATATGACATAGACAACAGACCCTCAACGCGCTCCAGTATTTCCCTTCTTTTACCATTTCGCCAACACGGTCCACGACGTCGAGGACGCGGAGGCACGCGTGTAATGTATCGATAGCCTCATCAAGATTAGCTGCCGTCTTCTTGGTCTGCAGTAGATTGCGTTTCTTCTCGACCAGACCCCTTCCAAGCTGTGAGACACTGTTGTCAAGTGATGAAATATTCTCCTTCATCTTGTCGGTGTATGACTTGACTGTGAACAGTGTTGACACAGACGAGATGAAGTCTTGATAGTTGTCCCCACATATCTTTTCGATCTCAGCATCCTTGGCTTCAATGAGACCTTGTACACTGCGCAGGAAAGCTTCCTGTTGGCGGTTGCTGTGTATTTGCTTTATTACGGGTCCGAGCTGCTCGAGGTTTTCCGAAGAGGATGAAGGGTCGAGGAGATGAATCTGCTGAAGCTGTTGGTCGATACTTTCTTGGGTAAATTGAGGACGCCTACGCGGAGGCATAATTAAGCCGACAAAAACAAGCGAGGAATCCGGTTACTTCACGCTCCTTGCGAACGTTGCTGGTTCCAGGTCAGGGTCTCTGTTTACCTACTCCCCCAGATACAAATATCCCGGTTGCGATCGGACCGGACCATCCTACGCCGCACCCCATCGAATGGACAATATTTCCCCTCAACCAGGGCTGCCGCAAGTACATCGCCTTTGGTGGACATGTCTGCAACTGCCTTCCATATCTACGCGATGCGAACCATCTGACCTCTCTTTCCTGTACTATCACTCCGTAACTTCGGAGAACATGATGGATTACTGGCGTGGACTGGACCTTGGTAGATTTTGTAAACATGAGGCGTGAGTATCCCCCTCTGTTTCCAAGAACATCCTCAGGTGCACCGCAACACGGTTGTGTAATGTTCGAACGATCGAAAGTATCCATCAAACTCGCTTTTCGAACCTCCAATTTCCTTGTCAGCAAGACTCGAACACTCTAACCTCGTGTGGCACCCATCCCGGTTATAATACTTTTGTAGGGACTTGTTCCCGTTCTCTAATGGGCCAATTACGTTTTAACGGTCTGGTAAATCTTCAGCAGAATAATGAACGGTCCGAGTCAAAGCCGAGAATGCTAGGGTGCTTCTTCATGAACACCCACCCGAAAGTGACTCCGATACACTAATTCAAATTTAACAATAGAAAGGTGTCTTGAATCCGGTTTTCGAAGTGACCGGTTGTCTGGATGCAAAACTAATTGACCTCACAGTCACTAGCGCGTAGAAGTCTGTTAACCCGAATTCCTCATCAAGGATCTGTTATAGAAATATAACTCGTGATCTCTCATGTGTGGTCATTAATTTTCAGCCAAGGTCTGCGCATTTAAGTATAGTCAACAATCAGAGTCTCTATCACGATTCCACGCCTATAGATAAGGCTTTGATGGAAGGATACACAGATAATTCACTGGTCAACGCACAACTTCAGTAAGTAGTGGAGGGCCCGGCGGCGATAGTATACGTACTGCACGAGAAACAGGGGAAGCAAATACTGAAGGCGTAAGAGAAAAAAGAAAATATAGGGTATTTGAGATATCCCTTGATGTCCCTCTCGGATCAAGTTAGGGATAAATAATTTCAGGTATCTCTCCCTCTCCCTCTCCCTCTCCCTCTCCCTCTAATACTCGCCTTCCTCTTCGACGTCCGCAGAGTCTGTACCGACTTCCTCGTAGTCCTTCTCGAGCGCTGCGAGATCTTCACGAGCTTCAGAGAACTCGCCCTGTGCAATAGATTAGCTGGGAGAAATGGAAAGTACCACGCCACATACCTCCTCCATACCCTCACCAACATACCAATGTACAAAGGCACGCTTGGAATACATAAGATCAAATTTATAGTCTGTATATGGAGAAATCAGGGGCAAATAACACGAACAACTACTAAATTACGTACCGAGACGAGCCCAAGCAGCAGAGATGGCAGTAGTGCTGTGCATCGTATGAGTCTCATAATATCGAGTATCGCAAGTGACGTACTTGGAAAGCATGCAAAGACTGCGAGATGTCTTCGCCAGGTCACCGCCAGGAACACACGACGAAGGCTCGTTGCAGACACCGAGCTGTAAAGATGACCAATTCGATGTTGCTTCTCGGGTCATGACTTGCGCGTCTACACACCTTGAATCCAGTGGGGCACCAGTCCACAAATTGAATTGTTCGCTTAGTTTTGATCGTGGCCACAGCAGCCTGAACGTCCTTCGGAACGACATCGCCACGGTATAACAGGCAGCAAGCCACTAGGCAGAGTGAGAGATGTCAATATTATCGAGGGTACGACGTACTGTATTTTCCCTCCTTCGGGTCACATTTTACCTGGACATACGGCTTAAATTAGATCCTATGGATGATGTCCAAGTCACGTACCATCTGGTTTCCGTTTTCAAAGCAAGCGAAAGTCATTTCGGCCACTGAGTTCTGCTCATGGGTAGCCTTGTCCGCTGAAAGAAGGGGTGCATAAGTTGCCAAAGGGAAATGGATACGAGGGAATCTTTATAGCAAGATAAGGTGTAAAACTGATGGCGGTAACGGAAGGAACTCACGGGACCAAGTTCGTCTGGAATTCATTCAGATCGACGTTCAGGGAACCATCGAACCTGAGTGACGCAGTAATAGTAGAGACGACCTGAGCGATGAGTCGGTTCAGATTGGTGAAGCTGGGCGACGCTACACCCAAGTTCTTCTTGCAGATGTCGTAAATTGCTTGGTTATCAACCTATTGCACTGATGGTCAGCGTCAGTGCATTCAGAGACTGACGAAAACGCGCACCATAAATGAACAGTCGGAGTGCTCAAGGGTCGTGTGGGTCGTAAGAACGGAGTTGTAGGGTTCAACAACGGAGCTTGATAATTGCGGTGCGGGATACACGCAGAACTCCAGCTTGGATTTCTTGCCGTAATCAGTGGAAAGACGTTCAAGCAAGAGTGCACCAAAACCGGACCCTGTTCCTCCGCCAAACGAATGGAAAACGAAGAAGCCCTGAAGTCCTGAGCAGTTATCGGCAAGTCGACGAAGTTTGTCCATGACAGGGTCGATGAGTTCCTTCCCGACGGTATAGTGACCGCGAGCATCTTCATATCGCAATCAGTACACAAAATGGAGAGGGAAATCTTTCCACGTACAATTGTTAGCAGCATCCTCTTTGCCCGTGATCATCGTCTCCGGATGGAAGAGTGACCTATACAGGCCAGTCTTGACATCGTCGATGACACTGGCTTCAAGATCAATATACAAGGAGCGGGGAACATGCTTTCCTGAGCCCGTCTCTGAGAAGAAGGTAGAAAAGCCGGAATCGGTGGCCGATGGCGAGCCTTCCATGATACGACCATCAGGCTGAAGGCGTATATACTTTTAGCGAAATGCAAAGGTAAAACATGAATGCATACACTCAGTCCATGCTCCAGCGTGTACAATTCCCCTAGAACAAGTCAGCACGCGGAATTAACGCGATAGTGATACGACGTGAGTGCTCAGCGCCACAGGACAAACTTACAACAGGCGTTTCCGATCTGCACACCGGCTTGTCCAACATGAAGGGAGATGACTTCTCGCATTGTAAGTTAGATCGATAAGACTAAGACGTGAGTAGCTGGCAAAGAGTTGAACGTCGTTTTGGCTGGTGTGAACACTAGCAACCAAAAATTCCGCGTCTCCCTTATTTGGCGGGTAGGAAACAACAGACAACCACAAAGACAATGCACCGCGTGCCAGTAAGTATGCAAAGTTAAGCTGCTACAAGTGCATGAAGATTATATATTTCCCGCCGCACCGTGTAATATACTTCAGAAACGTTGCCTTCCAGCTCCACCTTTCCTTTTGCCGTCTTTCTCACTGCCACTGATTCCTCAAGGGTTTCGGCGGTTGTATTGCGTTTTGCACCTGCTCCACAAATAAGCACACCTTCACCGATGAGCTCGGCTTGCACCCCAATCGATGCCAGACGGGCTTTGAGAGCAGTCAACTTGAGTTCCCCTATCATCGTCGAACGCGGGAGTGTAATTGCTGGTCGATTACCCAAAGTACGCTGCTTGAGGGTTTCGACACGCTCCTCTGGACCCAAAAAAGAGGATGAAGAAATGGGCTCTAATGTGGGAATTGTGGAGGTAGCATGAGCCACCACTCTTCCTGTCACATACCCAACCTCATTGTCCTCAAACTGCGGAATATATATAAGAACGAACGCCGATAAGGACTCAGCAATAGTAATACATACCCTCGACATTTTTAAGGACGCCAGCAGTTCGTCACTGATGGAAATGGAAAAGCTGTTTGTCTGCTGTCCGATCTGCACACATTCCCCCTGTGTAGGAGCGAAAATATCTTTTGTCATCGCACGAATATTCGCACAGCTCTCGATCAATGCATCTGATGCGTTCGATGAAGCATGAACAATAATCTTGGAGAATTTTCAGCTATGTGCAGAAGCAAGAGTAAACGCAGTTCACCATTTTACGAGGATTAACTTGAGGAACGATAGTCTTGACGGCACGGCCATCATTCAACCCTTCCATATCAACGAACAATAACCGGCACGCTAGTTGAATCTCGACTTCAGACGAAACAAACTTCGAAGGGGGCTCTCGGACGGCCTGATCAGTGCCAGAAGACAGTTCAGCATGGAAGATGGCGTTTAAAGATAGATAGCACACCTTCCCGTCGTCTTCCATTTGTTTTCGAGGGTCTGCCGCATCTTCCTTCGCCAAATCCTCCTCGAGAACCTTCCCCTTTCTGAGCCACATCCCGACGTCGATGGTCTCTCCATAGTCGTCCACCCGTCTCTTCTTCTCTACATACGGGAACATTCTAAACCGTTGGGTCTGATTTCCTGTGCTTTTGAAAAAAGATGTCGCCTTCGAGACATTGCCTTTTATATAGATATCAAACGAAAGGAGTTGTTTGGTCAGTCCTTCATCGCCGTCCAAACCCCAGTCCACCCCATCCACTCCTTTGTCCCCTTTCCTCCGTCTGCCGTTTGCATTTACCCCTCCAGAGCCGTCCATCTCAGCATCGTTGGGATCGCCCTCAAGCGCTCGCCGTACCTCGTCTTCATCCTCAGCATCAGAGTCGGAGTCGGAGTCGCTGTCATCTTCATCGGCTTCAAGCATTCGTTGGTTTCGAGCAAGAGCTGCTTGATGTGCAGCTTCTTTCTCTTTTGCAGCACGTTCTTTTTGTAGAAATGCTTCAAGTTCAGCACCTTGGAGAGGAACTTTGTGATTCATCTTGAACACCAGTCAATACTCGTTGAAGAAGGTCAATAAAGAGACGCACTCGGAGTTTAAGTACCCCATCCATCATTATGTTGCTGCCAATCTTGCCTTTATCCCATTTGTCATCTGCGCGCTGCGAATCGTTCCATTTGTTGAAAAGATCGCGGCCGAGCGTTCCTTCCTCGCATCTTCCGGTTAGCAGAACGACATTGTCTGGGACAGCAGCAAAGTCTGAAAAGAGGTGTCTGGATGGACCGTGGGACAACGACGCGGGTACAGCGATTATTAGTTTAGGATCCTTCGAAGAGTACGTCTGTAGTAATGCTTGTGGGTTCGGGAAGAATTCCAGATGCCTGAACGTAAACAATTAAGCAGACTCCAGAGCCTTGTCAACGGAAACATACTTGAACCGCAAAGCAAATGCACCTAGTGCATCCTCATCACCGTCCTCATCGCGTTTCCTCTTATTGTGGTGCTGTTGTTGTCGGTTACCCGTCCCTTCTTCCCCGACGTCTTCTTTACTGACTGTGCCCCCAAGCCATTCCATCATACTCCGCACGAATGTCAACATCTCTCTTCCCGTTCGTGACAGAAAGCAGATCGGGTATCTTAGTCGAGAGTAACTCCAGTGCTGGTCAAGCAAAACAAGAAGCTCCAAGACTCTAGTACTTGAGTCACATGGCAGCAGCAAAGAGGACCGGGATGTGAGGGTGGCTGTAATGGTATCTAAAAAGCAATGGGCTTGTACGAAGAAAGTAAAACACTGGGTAACTTACCAATAAGTGCCGCATCACGATCCTTGCGTCTGCTCGTCGTCACGGATGCCCTTTCCGCGTCAGTTATAAGCAAGTCGGGTCTGGCCAGAGGTTCGAAGACTCCACCAGCGGCCTGCCTCATAAGCACTGTGCCATCTAAATGGCGTTCACGCATGTGGTTGATGTTGACGGCGTAAAGAATCGTTCCTGAAGAAGGAGATCTGATTTTCCACATCGTGCCTCCAAGAGTGTGTCCTGCATTAAATGGCGTAATTGTCAAGCCCTGACATTTTCCTGCTCTGGAAATTAGCGAGGGTGATGGCATTTAACAGCTACACGGACCCTGAAGGTGAGTGGGCTGAGAATACCGGAGGGTATTCACAGAATCAAACGCATCTTGGACTTCGATGAGGCTGGCAACGTATTTTCCCGTGGGTGAATCTGTCTTCGGAGATGGACTCCTTGAGCCCTCATGCATCTCATTCTCATCTTGCCCCGGTTTGTGCTGTTTCTCATCTCTGACGTCTTCCTCCTCTCGGACCCCTTCCACGTCTTCTGTCACGGCTATTCGACCCATTGCTTGCACAGGAAGAGTGGTATATGCAGGTGCTTTCAAATTCCATCTCGAGTAAGCGTAAGGATATAGACCAACATGAGCCAAGTCGCCATGTGAGAGAAGGACCAAGTCGACTGTGGGTGCAATTCTACGATGATGATTGAGTTGACTCTGATAATGGACACAATTTATTCCCTCACTCTCGAAGAGTTTTGCAATATGTTTCCCAGTGATACACGGGCACCTCACTGCCTTCTACTTTTATTTCATGAGCAGGCTCTGGGACCCAATCCGGAGAACCACAGTCCAAGAGAATGTGAACATCGTCAATCTGGAGGAGATATGCCAAGGGTGTTGGGTTTGAGGACCGTGCAGCTCCTGATAATGGTGTGAATGTGATCATATTGCACAAAATATCACGAACTTGATGCGGTATACTTGGGTAGTATTTGGGCGGTTGTTTGGCAGAAGGGATGGAAGTTAACATCAATAATGATATTGGCTCCGTCAGAATTGGAACGTTCACCTCATCGCAAAGAGGAATGTTCGATGACAGGGGGCGATACGTTAACGGGTAACCGAGGGAAGGACTTGAACTTTGACAAGGACCACACGTCGTCTATAGCGCGATGAGAACGTAAAGGAGGATACCATTTTTTTTCATGACTACGACATTGGCCTAAGCCGCCGAATGTGCTCATGGGTAATCCAGACGTTGTACCTCTGGAACTACGTATTATACAACAAACGAGAGTGTTGATGCTCTATCTGCATTACAACCAGCCATATTACGCCCCATCATCTCTACTTCAAGGATCTCTTGGCGATATCCCACCGCTCTATATACCGGGGTAACAACGAAGTGTTGGGAGACGAGATTATTCATCTTGCCCACCGTCGTGCTACACCCCAAGGTGATAGATGTGGAAAGGAAAACACGGAAAAGTACACGACTCCCACAAAGGTTAACGCTGCAAATGCTCACTCATTGTCTCTTTCCCCAGGACCACCTTCAAATACTCGATGGTAGGACTATTCCTAGAAGCGGGCCTATCTAACTTGGGACCCTAGCAATGCCACGTTCTGACTGTCTTTACGTTCACTCACCACGATGCTGGACATTAAATATTAAACCCTGAATGAAATCTTGGTCAGCGGATGCCGAGTGCAAAACGTGCAAAAAGTAACTTTCCAAGCTAACTTGTTAACTTGACTTGACTTAGTCTCACGCTTGGCTTGTCCGACTCTGATACCACGCGCAGATACTGAGCTTTCTGCTCCGCTCCCAGCCTGTCCTTCTGCATCCCATCCACTTTTCCTTTGATGTCTCCATCGGATCCCTCTGTTCAACACAATTTCAAACATGTACAAGAACCATTACCCCGTTTCAAGGGCACTTTCATCATGGCCGCGGCAGTGGAAGAAGTAACGGTACATATGCCTGTCTCTGGCCCGGCACTTCACGACTGTAATCCTACCAATATTATGTTGTTTTCCGACCTTTCCTTATATCTGTGGACACGTTCTAGTTGGTATCAGTCCTCCGACGATAGCTGTATACGCGTAATTGCAATAATACAATACACATTGTTGGTCCATGACTGGACTCTTAGTAGTCAAATCCAAGTCAAAGCGAATTGTTTAACTTCATGACTTAAGTTTATACAGCGAATGCAAGTTAATTATCAAAGTAACTTTGTGAACCGCCCGAAGCATCGCTTAACATTAGCAGCGGCCCTCATCGATGGGATAGAAGCAATATGCAACTTGACCTTTTCCAGTGGCAAGATGTCTCCGATTATGAATGCAATGAACAACCCGAAGGCCTGGCTCTTTTAAAACATATGTACTAAAGGTGCCGGAGACCGTCTATATCGGAACAGCAGGTCAAATCTTCAGGGATTGTTTCTGGGCTGAGGTCGTTGACAGCTTTGAGTGCACAGACCAGGTGTGAAGCGTGGGAAGACACGAGTTGATTCAATTTTTCGAGAACATGTAAATCGGCTGGCAGCTTTCTTTGTTCTTTCATCGCAGTTTCCTTTTCTCATCTCCTCGTACGTTCCCCTCCTAGATTCTCACTTTGTTTCTCATATCTTCACCTATAACAGCATTAATACCCTCTAAAATGCGTGAAGTCATCTCTGTGCATGTCGGTCAGGCTGGTGTCCAGATTGGTAATGCCTGCTGTACGTCTTCTAACTCTCTTGGTTGCCTCATATATGTCCATCGTCGCGATCTCCAGTCGCAATGACGCGTCATTTTTCTCTTTTTCTACTGTATCATCCAAAACAAAAAGTGGCATGATGCTGATCCGATTAACACAGGGGAGCTCTACACCGTCGAACATGGCCTAAGTGTGAGTTCAATCATTTTGCTTCGTTGCTCTGTCTTAATTTTTTTTTTGTAGCCCGATGGCCGTCTGATGGAAGGTTCACCTTCCGCTAATGACAGTGGCTTCAGCACATTCTTCTCAGAGACCTCTTCTGGCAAACATGTTCCTCGCTCCCTTTACATCGACCTTGAGCCCAATGTCATTGATGAGGTCAGGAACGGCCCGTACAGAAGTCTTTTCCATCCAGAAACTCTCGTTACTGGAAAGGAGGATGCTGCTAGCAATTGTATAATGATCGCTTGAATTCTTTTGATCCACTGTTTAATTAGTTTTTCTTCCAGATGCTCGTGGTCATTATACAATTGGAAAGGAGAAGATTGATCTTGTGATGGACAAAGTTCGCCGCCTGGCGGACAACTGCAGTGGTCTCCAGGGTTTCTTTGTTTTCCACTCGTTTGGCGGTGGAACTGGTTCTGGTCTTGGTGCTCTTATCCTTGAGCGTCTCTCCACCGATTACGGCAAAAAATCAAAGTTAGAATTCAGTGTATACCCGGCTCCTACGCTCGCCAACTCGGTTGTTGAGCCCTACAACTCAGTTTTGACTACCCACACGACACTTGAGCACTCTGACTGCTCTTTCATGGTAGTTATCATCATTTAGTCTTACAACTAAGGCAGCATGGCTCAATATTGCATGTTAGGTTGATAACGAAGCGATTTATGACATTTGCAAAAAGAACCTTAATATTCAATCTCCAAGTCTTACCAACTTGAACCGACTTATTGCTCAAGTGGTTTCTTCTATCACTGCTTCATTGCGTTTCGATGGATCTCTAAACGTTGACTTGAACGAGTTCCAGACCAACTTGGTTCCGTAAGTTCTCAGCCTCTCCCATGATATACTGTGACTCATATGCATCAGCTTCCCTCGTATACATTTCCCTCTCGCTACCTTCGCTCCTATTATTTCTGCAGAGAAGGCTCACCATGAGCAGAACTCTGTTGCGGACATGACGTTCTCTTGTTTTGAGACGGGCAACCAAATGGTCAAATGCGATCCCAGGGAAGGCAAATACAGTACGTATTTATCATCATTCATCACTGTTGCAACTGTTTATGCGCTTCAGTGGCTTGCGCTTTGCTTTACCGTGGTGATGTTGTCCCGAAGGACGTCAATGCCGCTGTTGCCATCATCAAGACAAAGCGAACAATCCAGTTCGTTGACTGGTGCCCTACTGGTTTCAAGCTTGGTATCTGCAACGAGCCCCCCGCACACGTCCCAGGTGGCGACCTTGCCAAGGTTTCCCGCAGCATGTGCATGTTGTCAAACACAACCGCTATCTCTAGTGCATGGAGCCGCCTCGACCACAAGTTCGATCTCCTGTACTCCAAGCGTGCCTTTGTTCATTGGTACGTTGGTGAGGGTATGGAGGAGGGTGAGTTTTCGGAGGCACGCGAGGATCTTGCTGCCTTGGAGAAGGATTACGAGGAAGTTGGGGTTGACTCCGCCGACGCCGAGGAGGCTGCTGAGTACTAGCAGCTTGACGCGTATCATTCTGGGAATTAGTTTACGTTTAATTTCTACACATTCATGATTTTCGTTTCACGTATACTCTTTGCTCTTGAGCTCGCTTTCTATCATATTACAATAGTGGAACTGCATTCTTTGACATCTTCGTCATGGCAAGATTTGCTGCGGTCGAAGAAAGTATTGCGACCTCGACTTGCAATTGCTTGCACTAAGAAGAAATCTAAAACTAGGGGGATCTGATATGTTACGTTAAATAGGTACACATGACATTCAAGTTCTCCGCTCATCTTCATGCCGCTTTCCCTGAGTCTTCCTTCAAGCTGACAATACGGTTGAGAACTAGGTAGTCTCCCTGTTTCCGAGCTGGCACAACCTCGTTTGCCTCATCCAGACATGCCACCCTAGAGTCTTTATCTAGAGCAAAATATGCAACACGCAGACCCTGAAAACGAACGCATTCCATTCCGATAAGCTGTTCAGCGGTCGCATGAGGAGTGTCACCGTCAGACTTCGCGCCCGCGGCAGCTACTGAATTACATTCCAATGCTTGTTCAGTTCGCGCTTTCGCCTCCCTCGTAGCATCGGCGATGCAGCGCTTAGCTAACGGCCAGAATCCGATCTCTACCATGGCACCTTTGACTACTTCCAGACTGTTTGGCGCAAGATCAGAGACTTCTCCGGTAGGGCGATCGCTCTTGAACAGTCGATGGAAGATGTGCGTCTCGTCGACATGGACTGGGCTGCCCGACGGGGCGTGCTCAGCTACCCACTGGATAAATGCTTTGGGCTTCTTTGCCGTGCCTTCATTTTCCAGTCTGCATACCAACTCAGTTACCTCTCCAGAAGATGGATCCGTCTTGTGAGAGACATAAGTGATGGGGTAAGGTGCTCCAAAGAGGCCGACAGTTTTGCCTGGCGCGAGGCGGAAATAATCTTTGGAATCTTCCAGGCGGAAATCGTCGGCATCGATGTAAATGGTGCGCGTCAAGGGTACGGATGATGAGCCATGATCTGGTACTTTGGGATGTAGAGGTTTCCCGACCATTAACAAGTAATCGTCCGGAAGGTTCTCGATAGTCACTCGAACGGGACGCATCACCATTAGCAGGCGCGGAGCGGTACTTTCGAGATAATTCCTGACGGTCTGTTCGAAGCGGGATATCTCGATATTACTGGTCGTCGTCGATACGCCCAGGTTGCTCACGAAAGAGATGATAGCACCAGGTGGTACACCGCGACGTCTCAAAGCAATGAGTGTGAAGAGGCGTGGATCATCCCAGCCGCTCACATGATGATTCTGAACAAGCGCAAGAATTTTCCGTTTGGACATAATGGTCCCCTCAACGCCGAGTCTGCCATACTCGGACTGTCTTGGTTTATAAACCCCCAGTACGTCGCATAGCCAGTCGTAAGATTGGCGGGAGGCGACAAATTCCATTGTACACAGAGAGTGCCTGTGCACAAGACGAAATCGGTGAGTAAGATAAGGACGGGAATAAAACGCACTCACGATATGTTCTCGAAACTATCGACTAAGCAATGGGTGAAGTCGTAGGTAGGATAAATTTTCCATTTGTCATGTGTCCGGTGGTGAGGGGTGTCGAGTACCCGATAAGCTGTGAGATCCCACATTTGAGGGTTGCCGTCCTCTAAATCCTGCTTCATCCGTAGATTGGCTTCTTTGGGGCGGTATTTACCGTTTTTCATGGCTTCAAATTCGGCTAAAGATTCGGAGATAGGTCTCGTACGATGAACGCACGGCTTTGGGCGGCCTTTCCTCTCTCCTCTATCAGCTTTAATCTCCTCCTCTGCCCTTAAAATATTAGCGCAGGATACAGCAAGTAAGAGAGTACGCACGAGTGCAATGACATATGTATGCCTTGTCACGTTTGATCAATTCCACCGCAAGGTCATATAATTCTGTAAAGTAGTCGCTGGAATAGGTAATCTTCCATGGTTCAAAACCTAACCATCGTATCATCTCCAAGATACTTTCGAAGTAACGGGCCTCTTCTTTTTCAGGGTTTGTATCATCGTACCGCAGATAGCATTTGCCACCGTGATGGGCGGCAAAACCGAAATTAACAAAAATAGCTTTAGAATGACCGATATGGAGATAACCATTCGGCTCAGGTGGAAAACGAGTCCAGACTTGTCCACCGGTGGCAGCAAGGTGTTCCTCGCGAAGATGTGGATGAATCTGAGGGTTCTCTCCTGGTTTGTGAAGCTGACCAAGAAATCCTTCCTCAAATACTGTTCTACGACTAGCCGCCTCGTCGAGGAGTGGATCTGACAAGGTAGAATTTGTAGCAGGGGATTTCGGATCCTTTTTAGATTCCTGCGTGAAAATTGATCAAGGACAGGACAGGTATTACTGACGGCAGGCATACTTGCCTTTCCTTTTGGTTTCGCGCTCTCCTTAGGACCAAAATTGTCTACAAATGCCTTCTCGACCGCATTCTTGACTTCAAGTGGATTCGCCCACCGGAGTTCTGGCGTACTCTTTAAGGCGCTGATAACAGGTCCTAAACTGGCCCATCCTGGTACTGTGTTCGTTGTGATGTATTGGTTAACTTGTGTAAGAAGTTCCGTGGGAGTGATAACAAAACCTGAATGCGCAATGTAAGGCAAATGTATGCTTCAATAATCGACGCCCACCTATGCCACAATATTTTTCAAAATCTGCTTCATCGATGGGGAGCCGATGGGTTTCGGTATATTTGACTGCAGCTATCAAAACCGAGGAATGAACACCTTTGCACAGTTAATATTCCCAAAACATGATACCTGAAATCTGATCCGTCGTCTTCAGCTTTCCGTCTACGATCTTAGAGATCATCAGCTCCGTCTTGCCGTGGCCGACTCCGTTCGATTTGAGCAATGCGCCAGCCAGCGCCACTACGAGGCCAGCTTGTTTCTCGTCAAGGGGAGTTTGAGATACCACAGGATTGTTTTCGATTATAGTCTTCAAGGTGGCAGCATTTTTGGGTGACTTCGCCGCTTCTTGAGCTTTGGCTTGACTGAGACCAATAGATTTGAACAGAGGCACCAATTCGTCCGTTGCGGTTTCGGCTTTCGCAGCTTTGGGCATTATTACTGTGATGTTCTAGTACGTGGAGATTCTCGGATATTTCCTCCGAATGTAGTAAGTAGGAACGCAGTCATCTATACATAAGTAAGGCAATGATGCAGCTGGGTTCGATCCCCATGTTGGCTGTTTCAAATATTTTGCAATGGAACCGTAGGCCATATCAGTTTTATCAGTCATCCTTAGCGACTACGTTTATGCCAGTAAACATAAAGCACATTGGAGATTGCATATTGCAATTATGGTACTGCAATAAAATTACAAAGAAATTGGACAGGGATGCCAAGTCTGAGTCTATAGCTATGGATGGAAGAACATTGCCATATGGTTCAGGCATGGACAGGATTGCTGACAGGTTCTGAGCTGGTGAAATATTCAGCACAAGAAATCACAAGCCTGAGGGTCCTCACCTTCCTAAGTCGTTATTTTCATGTCACTTGCGGGTGGAGTTTTCTCAGCAACGCTAGAATTGCTTGCAACAAGTCCCATGTTCAGTTTTCTATTGCATAGAGGTACCCTAGCATTTGACTGAAGCAGTAGATAGGATATGCAAGTGGTGATATTGATTCAAGTCAACTGGATCAAGATAAGATAATGTTTTACGCGGTCACGTGGCACGTCGTGCGAGCTTGAAGTCATCTGGCAAGCAACGCGATCTAGCCTGAGGTCACGGTTACCGTACCTAATGTTCTTGTGATATACTCACTCCCCCAACCCTACTAGTAAGAAATTAATTCTTGAAAAAACTATGATGTGATCACATAAATCTACAATTTTCCTGCATTTACTCTCCATACTATATACAAAACAAAGCACACCTCGACTTGGGTGACAGACAGACAAACGCACGATTTATTATTACATGAAGGAGCCACTCATTCAAAACCTCAGACGTTCTGGGATCACTATGATACGCTGCCTGGGGGAGGTTGCGAAAGCCGAACCTCATTGCAATAGCGGTCTGCATTTGAAAACACCTCGGGACTGTGTTGTTCACCGAAGGTGTAGAGGTCATCACGCACAGGGATGCGTTGTGCGACACGCATGGATTGATGGCGTGCACCCTGGCCTAAGTCTCTAGTGTTCATGTTTGCCGGTGGCGGGCGGAGAGCACGTATAGCTCGGTCAGCAGTGATATCGCCCTTCGCCACGGATTGGGAAAGTTCTTCCAAAAGTAATCGAAAGTCGCCGTTAGGAACATGAGGCTCTCGCGAGCCGTGTTTAGTAGTAAAGATCTTGCTCGAACCAATGGAATCAGACAACGCATCCAATAACGCATGGATATCGCGTTCGTTGTTGGGTCGCGCAGGACGTTTTGGGGTAAAGTTCGGCATCACCGTGTCAAAAGAGGGGTTTGTCAAGTTCTTCGCTGAGTTAGACTTATCGAGTTGCTTCCGCAAAGCCTTGATTTGGTCTCTCAGAACTGCCGAGAACGAGGGCTTGTGTTCCTCTTCGTAGGTTGCTAATTTCACGAGTGACGATACACTAAATAAGGATGTCAGTTGGGGTAACAAATCAGACAAATGAATTGTACGCACAACGCTTCCTTCAGATACGCAAAACTGAATTCCTTTGTTGAATCAGTAACTTCCTTGACAAGGTCTTCGGGGAACGAGATCTCCTTGTTACTCTCAAGCTTCTTCTGCCAGTACCTGACATAAAGGGTCCGTTCTTCGTCGTCAGGATCATCAAATTTACTACCAGTGGCTGAGCCCAGGAGACAATTGGGACGAATTGGCTGGCTCACAATTTTCTATCAAATCGACTAGGGCGAGCGCTGAGCCCTGGATCTAGGCGCTCGAAGTGATTTGTCGTCCCAATGACGAGGAGACCATCATTTCCCTCCAAGCCATCGAGCTGATTGAGAAAGAAGGAACGGTTGCTGTCGTTGATCAAACTATCGAGGTCTTCGAGGACGACAACACAAGGGGCCGTTTGGCGAGCTTTGTTAAAAACATCGGCCATAGAAGCCTCTTCCCCTTTCCAGCCTGGTGATCTCATGTGGAAGAATGGATCTAAAGTACGGCTTGGACACCTACTTTGGAAGGATTTGACATATAATGGTGCAAAGCCATTATTACCGCAAGTTTTCATAATGGCTTTCAGGCTTATAGTCTTACCGTTGCCTATCAGATAATCGTTAATAACGTGAGGTAGGGCAGGTTGTTGTTTGTCCACCTGGGGGCCCATGCATGATCAAGCCACGCTACAATGTATGCGCATCAGAGTCTACGCGATGTTTATGGAAGGCACTGGACCTTCCAAGGAATAGCAAGCTCTTCGTAAATCTTCTTAGAGGAAAAGAACCCATTGACATCTTTTTGCAGGTTCGTTTTGAACTCCTCTTTGAGTATGATGTCTTTCCAGTCGGCCTTCTGAACTTGGTTCCAAAGAGAGCGGTCTTTCTCCCAGAACCCTTCGTTGTAAACCCAGATTTCGTTATGAAGTTGCTCTGCCCAGCTGCCGGCGCTAATGAGCAGTGAACGTGCCGGAGCCTCTGGACCTGCAGTCGATGGTCAACATAAATGAATTGGTTCTTTGTCGAAAACTATACCTTCATGCAAGATATAACTCTGAGTGAGAATGTTATATCCCATAGGGTACTTGTGGGGTGCGATTAGAGAGTACCATACGGAAGATACAACATCTCACTTGGACGACGAAGAGTAAAAAGTCATACGTCTATACCACCTGGGCTTAGCATATGGATAAGTCATCCATTCAATTACTCACATCCCAAGCCATCTTGAAAGCTCCGAACTCGACTTGTTCAGTCAAGACACCTGGTAAAGATCCCAGGCTACGCGCCAGCGGGACGAAGAAAAGGTTGGTGACAAGGGGGATGTTCTCCAGAGGAAGGGTAAGAGCGCCAGGAAAGTTAAGAAGATTCAAACGATAGTCTGTCGTCGCAACCAGAGAATGCGCCGGATACAAGCTTCGCAAGGCGTCCGCGCTTGAGAAAGGTTAGTATGTTTCGAATTCTAAGGAAAAATTTCCGTGCAAGGCGTACCCAGCTAGACCAGGGGCGCTGTGTTTGGCCGAGGCTGCCTCTCTCAGCAGGAGAACCCAGGAAATTGATGAGGGCTCGTACCATGGTCAACCCATTTGCCATAGAATTTGTCGCGCTCGCCGGCCAGAGCCCCCGAGCCACGATCCTCCCTGTCGAGATACACATTTACAAATTCTTCCATGAACAATCTTCCGAAGCACGCAAAGGCAAGGAGTCTCTCTTAACCGATCAAGGCTCGAGCTGCGGCTGCGTGGCAAACGGCGAGTATACTGCCTAGAAGTGTTGCACGTGACTCGCGCCTTTCCTCCGTCCGAAGCAGAACATGGCATTAGCAACTTCAGCTGCAGATGTTCGCAGCATTTTTTCCATCCCTGAGCCTTTATCTACACCTGGACCATCCCAGCCAAGGAAACCTACAGTCCCTTACATCCGAAAACCTGAAGGAATATCCAGGGAACTCTATTCCCTGATTGGGCCATCTGTACCTTCATTAGCTGCCCAGTTTGCAAAGCCGAGGCTGAAGCAGAAACCTAATTTCGGAGGTGGCGCGAAAGTCAAATGGTACGTCCAACGATAATCTCTTGGTTGCCTACTTAATTAGGCTCTGTTTTTAGGGAGTTGCGTCCCTTTCGGAATCCTGGACGGCAGGATTCGCTGCAGCTTCAGCATTGGGTGAACGCCTCTACAGATCCTGATACTGGTACGTATTTTATACTAAAGGTACTTCATTTCACCTACCATTGCTTTCAGAATACCCTTTTGCCAAGTATAATGTACAGAACACGTACTACACCTACTCTCAGGACGAGTACACACGTTTCTTGGAAGGTGTGTATATACGAAATCCTGCATCCCGGAAACCACTGAGTAGAACGTCAAGACAAGGAATGGACTAAGGAAGAGACCGATTATCTGTTTAACGTTGTTCAGGCGTATGATTCGCGGTGGTATGTCATACATGACCGTTATGAGTTCCCAGGGGGTGTTCCCCGCCTTCTAGAGGCAGGCTCGTTTCCTTTACTCGCTCAACGCTCCCTCATCCACCGAATTACAGGATTTGAAAGATCGATATTATAGTGTTTGTCGGAAACTTGTACGAAACCGTCCATGGGCTAGTGATGAAGCGAGTAAAGCTCAACTCATATCCAGCTTCCAATTTGACAAAGGTAAGGTTTCCTATCCTATGTCACCACCAAGTATTCACACCCCTGCAGATCGAGAATTGACACGGAAAAAATACGTCGTCAGTCTCGAAAATCGAACTCCTGAGCAAACAGTGGAGGAAGAAGCCCTCTACATCGAGATAAGACGATTAGAACAAAACGAAAGGCGATTCAAGAGGGAACGTGATGAGCTTCTGCGGACGCTTGCTGGAATAGACTCTGGGCTACCTGATGTCGTCGAAGACGAAGGTTTAATGAATTTAGTGGTCGATGTGAAGAAGAAAAAGAAGGGCATCTCAAGTATGGATATTGACAGTCCTTCAACCCCAGTGTTTCCCGTTATGCCTGGGATAAAACGTCCACAATCGGCCAAGACTGCTGCATTCGGTATCTACTTCCTCAATTTCTTAGTCAAAGTTTTCCACTGATGGTCTTGCTCTTCAGATGCGGCCAACTGTATTGTACGCACAGATCAACCATCTACAACTTCTGTGACCAAGGCCGCACACCAACCGGCCTATCTTCGTTCTTTCAAATTACCAATTCCTAAAGCTGCGATAGCCCCTAAAGTTACAGCAGCCCTCGCCGAACAAGGAATTTCACATAGTCGGCTTGTCATGCCTACTCGCGATAACATCACCCTGCTGGAATCGCTGCTGGAAGCTACGACAGCTTTAGTGGAGACCAAACGAGTTATGGACAAGGTCGAGTACGACATCAATGTGCTGAAAATGCGGCTTGGGATGAGGGAGAGTTCAGGGGCAGAGGGTGAGGGCGGGCCAGCTACGTACGTAATGGATCTCGATGAAGGAAATGATGGAGACCTCGCAAATGATGACCGGGCTCAAAGCGTCGTCAGTACGAGGAGTGTGAGAAGTAGGAAACATGTAAGTCGACCTCGGTAATCGTTGGAAGAATCACCTGACCATACACGCAGACTCGACGATCGATGTCTACCTCCTCGGTAGATACCGCCTCCACTCGAGCTGGTACTAAGCGGCAGAAACGGACCTAGAATCGTCATTCAAATTTTCCTACCAGCGAATTCAAGAGATGTTATGTAATGTCGTCCAGTAATTCCATGGAAGTACATGTATTGTATACACCATGCAGCAATATTGACTAGGCTTTTATGTCTTGGGAAGTCACTAGAGGATCACATTAGTAGCAACCAAGAAGTCCGCTGACCCAGCCGTATAGAAAGGGTGCATCGAATGCTTGGGATCAGGTGTCCGTAAACTTGAGGACAAAATTAACAACAATAGCGACTGTAGACTTCAACTTAAATATGGTCATAAAGGATTGAAACAAAACAAAGGCGGTACCTAGAAGAGCTATACATAAAACCGTCTGACCAAGGATCAGAGCCGATAATGATAGTCATATGTCAAGAACGTACTGGACCAAATCTGTCATCATACGGACCTCTTCCACCCCGGCGAATCGACGCTGCTCTCCAGTGATATGTATACAGCGCATAGATCATAATTGCCATTGCTACGTTAGATATTCAACATGACTACGGGTGAGACACAACACTTCTACCCACCGACCGCAGAAAACATCGCAGCGCTAATCTTCCCCACCTGTACGACGAGTCAGTATGACTAAACAGGATAGGCATTGGAAAGAAACGTGCCTTATCTCCAAAATTCAGAAGACCCACGGAGAGGCCGCCTAGCACAACAGTGAAATGCAGCCATGACAAGAATGTGCGCTCATTAGCGAAGGAGACTTTAGGTTCGACGCGAACAGGAAGAGAAATACGCTTATTCGCAGTACGCTGCAGAAGCGGCTGGGTAGACATGGCGGCGAGAAGAAAAACTCGAGGTTCAAGTTGTTTCTTGGTTTTTACGTGATCGGAGCAGTTTCTTAAAATAGTTTGTCCAATATAATACGTCGATCAGAAGCAATCAACGCACGTTCGCGCCTTAATCGCTAATGTGACGCCGTGCGTTGTCATGCGCAAGCAGCCTTGTTCTGTATTGCCCTCAAACGAGACAAAGCATAAAACATTGCTAACATCATGCTAAGGTTTACTGACAGCAAATCTGAACTTATCGACCCGAGAATTTATGGATGGTGGTCAATTTTTACTGGGCGGCGTAGGGCCGCAGCCGGTCCGAACCCGAAAGGGGTACTCACATGGGTCTGTAACAGACCAGCAACGAATAAACACTCTCATCTTCCTCCCATCATTCTTAATCTGTCAGGGTGGATGCTGGGACCGCTGGTAGGTGGAGGACTATTGTTAGAATTCAGCGGAGGTTGTGACGGAGGAGGACCACCAAAGTTCCCACCAGGCAGGCCACCAGGAGGCCCTGTGCCATTAGGAGGGAAGGGGGGCACGCCAACCGCGGGAGGAGCTCCACCAGGAGGGAAAGGCGGGGGGCCTACGACGTTCATTCAGATGATATGTAAGTAAAACACTCGCAGTGACGTACCACCGGGGAATCCGCCTGGCGGGGGTTGAGGCATCCCACCAGGAGGGAAGGGAGGAGCGCCGGGAGGAAAAGCTGGGAATGGAGGTCGAGCTGTCGAACCAGTGGGTCAAGTACTGAGAATTATAGATCATGTTACACTCACGACCACCAAATCCTGGAGGAGGGGGGGGAAACCCAGGTTGAGGGCCACCTAAATGTTGAGGTCCAAATCCGAAACCACCTGGAGGTGGTCCTCCGCCAGTCTCGTACGCTGAAGTGATTTGATCAATGATGCTTTGAGCTTTGTCGTGTCCTAGGGCTGGTGGCCGGAAATAGGATCAGCAAGAGAAACTATTTCTAAACATATCGACACAAACAGGCATAGTAGTCCCGAACATTAGAAAGGTGATTTCTTCCACTGTTGTGGGCTTTTCGCACTGGGGTTGGTGGAGAATAAGATGAGAAGCGAATGGGTGAATCAAGTGATGTTGGGTTACCTGAAGTTGAGTCATGAGTCAAGAAAACATCACAGTAGTCGCAATAGTGCTTCTATATGAGACCAAGCTATCAGAAATGGAGGACAGATACTAGAGTCAAAGTCATACAGGCATAACTTGCGATGAGGACACAGCGAAAGAGGCGGAGTTTGAAATGACATAAATTCTCTGAGTCTCGCATTAAGGAGTCACCATGGACACTTCGTCTTCAGGCATCCAGGAACCCTTCGATCTCATCAGGTTATCACTTAGCGAACGTGTATTTGTGAAACTGAGGGGTGACAGAGAAGTGACGGGGATTTTGCACGTAAGTTGCATTGCTCAACCTATTTGGTTCTAACGACCACCCAGGCGTATGATGGTCATATGAATTTGATCCTCAGCGATGTCGAAGAAACCATCATGATTGTAGATGTTGAGGGTGCACCAGAGGGTACAATAAACGTAAGTTTCCGATGCACATAACTTATCCACCCACATATCACTTTCAGGTTGCAAAACGAAAAATGGAGATGCTGTTTGTAAGAGGGGATGGTGTGATTTTAGTGTGTCCCATTCATCAGCTCAGCGTGTAGCCATCTTAATGTGTATGTCTAATAGGTATCGCCGCCGTCTCGAACATAGCATCTTAAGACCAAGGTTCCCAAAGTCGTCTCCACAGGGCATGGGCATATCTTATGAAGCACTTCCTGCCAATATTCATTTCCGCAGTCTCTACTCGATTCTGGGATCCTGGTTGGTAGTCTTTCCTGGGCATAAGAAATTGCCCTTGGCAAACCTCTGGGTGTTATTTTTTCCAACACCAGGTGCTTATTCGATGTTTATACATGATACAAGATGGATTCGTCAGTATTTCAAATGATATAATTGTTGGGCAATAGATACCATTGGCGGACTTCAATTCAGACAGTAATGTCAACATCCAGCCGTCCCAAACGCAGTTTCTTCGTCATTCATCTTTGCGTCTGCCCGACTGACCATCATCCAGGATGCCAGACGAGCAGTCCGCTGCAGATGCAGGTAATGGCGGACAAGACTGCAGAAGATCAGAGGGAAGTTCATTGTCAAGTAAATTATCATCTGATTCAGGTGCGACAGCACCAGGAGGCCATGTATTGTCGCGTGCCCATGCGGCGTGTACGATCTTGACCTGCACGATATATGCATGAATACTGCAGGAGTTTCGAGGGGAAAGGCTATGGACATACAATGAGAGCCATGGGCAGTCTTCGTTTAAAACTTCCGCCATCGTTTAAGCCCCTCCAGACATTTTCTAAGCCATTATTCCATGCTTTGTCGCTCTCTGGGGAGCTTAGCAACTTCTCTAACCTTTGACGAGAGGTAGATGGTTCGCTAGGGGGATGGTCCATGATGCACTGAGGAGTTAACCACAATTCCCTCCGTGCAAGATAATGATCAGGTCCCGGTGGCGGAAGTTGTGAAGCAGCCAGAAAGTCATGCCAAGATGGGGACATTTTAAAGTGATACTAGTACAGAAGTTTTAATAGTGGTTGGCTGGATCAAGTTAGGGTGGATTTATTTATTTATTTATAGTGACCGGTCCATGTGGACTGTCTCACGTAAGACCCGTTACTTGCCATTGCTCTTGTTCTCCAACCACTTAGACGAACGATGTACAGACACCAGATATCCTCCGCCACTTCTCTCTCCGATTACGACGAAGACGACGATGACAAGACCGTCTTTGCACCATCACATCGCTCGTCTCCGACTGTTGTGCCCGCCAAGTGGTCTTCTAAAATGCGTCCAAACCCCACGCGCATCTCAAAGCATTCTCCGATAGCGCATCTGCCTCCAGAAGTCCTCATCTACATTCTCAAACTCCTCCAATTTCCACGCGATATAGCGAACGCACTCCGAGTTTCACGAACATGGTGTGAATGTTCTGTCGAGTTGTTGTGGCATAAACCTGCGTTCCCCAGGTACGAGACGGTACAGAAGATGGCCAGACTTCTAGCCAAACCCAGTCAAGCCTTCACATATGCTCGTTTTGTTCGACGCTTGAATTTTCTTACACTAGGCGCACACCTTACGGATGACGTATTTTCGGCGTTTGCTCGCTGTGATCGACTTGAGCGGCTCACGCTAGTCGGTTGCGAGCATATTTCGGGAGAAGCGTTGACTCGCATTCTTCCTTTTTTTCAGAGTTTGGTTGCAGTCGATTTGACAGGCGTCGTGAAGACAACTAACGAGACTGTCATCAACCTTGCATTATCCGCACGGCGATTGCAAGGCATCAACTTGGCTGCATGCGGCAAAGTTTCGGATGAAGGTGTCATGGCATTGGCCGAGAACTGCCCACTCCTTCGACGTGTTAAATTGAGCGGCTTGGAAAGCCTCACCGATGCACCCATCTCCGCCCTGGCAAAGCGTTGCCCATTGCTGTTGGAAATTGATTTGAATCAGTGCCTGCTCATCACCGATGCTGCCATTCGGGACATCTGGACATACTCTACTCATATGCGCGAAATGCGCCTATCTCATTGCCCTCTGCTCACTGATAGCGCCTTCCCAGCTTGCCAACGGTCTGAAGCCATCTTGCCATCTGATACCCCCGACCCTTTTCCATGTTCTGTTGCGAACCACACTTCAGACCTACCGCCCCTCATTCTGTCACGTACAATGGAGCATTTGCGGATGTTGGACATGACTGCTTGTGCTGCTATCACCGATGATGCCATCGAGGGGATCATTTCGTATTCTCCGAAGATCCGCAATCTTGTGCTATCAAAATGTGTTCTCTTGACGGATAGGACCGTTGAGAATATCTGTAGGCTTGGAAGACATCTTCATTATCTACACCTTGGACATGCCGCCAAGATAACAGATCGGTCTATCCGTACCTTGGCAAGATCTTGCACCCGTTTGAGATATGTCGATTTCGCCAGTAAGCCAGTGACGTGTGCTTTGCGTGACCATTAACTCATTCGCATGAAGACTGTCTTCTGCTTACAGACATGTCTGTTTTTGAACTTTCGGCCCTGCCGAAACTTCGGCGTGTTGGTCTTGTTCGAGTAAACAACCTCACAGATGAGGCCATTTATTCCCTTGCTGAACGTCATGCATCGCTGGAGCGTATTCACCTCTCATATTGTGACCAAATCTCGGTGATGGCGATTCATTTCCTTCTCCAAAAATTACACAAGTTAACTCATCTGAGTCTGACGGGGGTTCCAGCTTTCCGCCAACCAGAATTGCAACAGTTCTGTCGTGATCCGCCAAGGGTGAGGGTTACCTCCACAATTATAGTTCGCTCACTGATACGGTGGTTTGCAGGAATTCAACTCAACTCAACAGCTCTCCTTCTGTGTCTACTCAGGAAAGGGAGTGTCACAGCTGCGCGCCTTCCTCACTGAGTTATTTGATCACATCACCGAATTGAACGGCACAGATGATACGGAGTATGAAGATGACGACGACGACGACGCTTACATCGACGAGGATACACCTGAGCCTGAAACGGGAGGTGAAGGTGACTACGATGACGAGGTATACGCACCTCAGAGACAAGCTCCCAATTTAGCGAATGTCACGATGCACCGAGGCCATCGGTCACACTCACTGTCCCAAAATATGCCCCAATCCCATGAATTTGTTTTCCGGCGTGATCGTCCGGTTCGCGGTGCCACCATACCTCCAACACTCAATTCGACACAGTTACCTCCATCAGCAAATATCCAAGGCGCCACAAGTCGCCTAAATGCACAGATATTAGCCGCTTACACTTCACCAGGATCTCCATCGCCTCGACCTAGGGGACAAGGACAAGGCCTTCGCTCAATGGCAGATATGCTTCCCATCATTGAGCCGTCAGTTTCCCCCACTCCTAGCGATGTCGCATCAAATCAGAGCGAGGGTGCGGGTCAATCTAGTAGGACGGGGTTCCTCCATGCTTCTCAGGAAGGACGATCAGGGGGTGACTCCTCTAGTGGCAATGGTCCCCTAGAACTTGGACACGCCCGTGTCCCTTCTCCCCCACTACCACCGCGTCACCTGCGGCTAGGCCATGAAACCATCCCTGAACAGAGACAGCCTTTCACCGGTGTTGACCGTAGACCTCTGTCGAGGACATTCTTCCCCTCTCGGTCTGAAAGTGAGATCATCGACCAGGCGCCGGTGATGGTATTACCAACTATATTCCAAGATGAGGACAACCTGCAGTCATTATCCCCTGTGGCCTGGCCTTACAGGGAACCCAATGAACCCAACTCCCCTTTCGATTCATCGACAAGGGATCTGCTAGAGCATGTCCAACCTGTCTCCGGTGCGGAGGGACGCGGGCGGAGCGTAAAAAGGAGCCTTCGGAACACGCTCACCGTTGCCGAGCATTATGCTAGCTCCTTTCTATTCGGCCGCTCAGCAAATGGACCAGACGAAGGCAGTAACTCGAATACTAGAGGGAATGGGACTGGAAATTCAACCGGGCGCTAGGTATTGTTCATTTATGTCTTTTCGTTCCTGTACTTCTGGATATGGACTCATAATTTTGCATCTGTTGATAGGCATTACACAATTACGCTCACCCCATGTTGTACTTGTATAGATGTTATGATGTACAACATAAATCTGCATTGTTACTGGACAGAATCGCGCTATACGTACATACTTTCCGACTCTGTCACCTAAACCGGGTCTTTAATGCAGCCACGACTCGGAGTTGGACAGCAACATATCTGAGTACACCGGCCCGAGGATGGCAAATTAACCGGTCACCGATTGAACTTGAACGCTCGAGCATGCCCCTCAAGTTTCTTCACACCGAATGCTCTTTCTCTCTGAAATAAATGGCCGTTTTACGGTCGGGGCAATAACCTTTGTGACTCCTGTACGACCTGGTCATGCAGTTGGTGCTGTAAAGCTGCGGAACTCGTCACCCAAGTCTCCAGAGCCAGCTTTTTACCTTCAAGAGGTAGCTTTCACTGCCTATTACCCTGCAGCACCCAGCTCAAAGACGACAACCAAAGGTATTCACTGGTTTATCCGGTGGGTCGACATCTAATTTTCGAGCCTTCCCCTCAACTAACGTCAGACTAGGCCAATAAAGGTGTCTCTACATGGCTTCGCCCGCTTCCTGTGTTAGTGCCCCACATTCCTCGACGTTCTTCGTTTATTCGCTATCTGATGACTGTCTAGCACTACCGTCTTGGCTTCTTTGGCCTGTGGTTTATTTTTACGGAGCCCTCCTCAAGGTACGTTTGACGGGACCATCACGGTACAACTTTGTCTTGAACACGTAGTTGCACCAAGATTCCCGTATACCCGAACGCACCACTGCTCAGTCCTACAACAACACGTCCCTCTGACTCAGCACGGAGCTCGCGGATTGACCGGTGGCCCCTGGTGATATTCTCACATGGACTTGGAGGAAGTCGCACTGCCTACAGGTCTTCCCACTTATTTTCATGTCTGTTATAGGTCTTTTGACCAAGACATAATTCCGCAGTCAGTTATGTGCACGACTAGCAGCTTCTGGAAAAGTGGTTTTGGCTATGGAGCATCGGGATGGAACAGGCCCTGCGTGCACACCTCGCTTATGGACGTCCGACGGGAGGATAAATGTTCGGTCAGTCTTTTATTACAGGGACGATGATATAATGTATGCCAAGAAGATATTGCTTTCGCCACACGTCTAATTTGATAGTATAGATGGGAGGACAACCGTGACAAACCACATGATTACTTGGAAAGTCCTCTGCCCCTCCGGGCTCATCAACTTGCATTCCGTCAGCAAGAAATATCCATCGCATATCAAGCGTTTCGTCGATTCATAGAAAAAGATCACACTTTGGAACTGGAGGTTCTAGATAAGGTTGACTTCGACAATCAAAGCTGGTCACAACATCCGGGTAAATACCCTGTATGTTGCGATGAAAACGTCACGCTCGCGGGACACTCTTTTGGGGGCTGCACAGTGGTTTGTTTCTGCTGTCTGTTTATGGCATCCGTAATAATGGTGATGTATAGCTATCCATACTTTCGACAAATCCCCCACCAGGTCATGCATCTATGCCCATCACCAAGGCACTTATCTTAGATCCGTGGCTCGAACCTCTACCGTTGCCAGGACCTTTCCCCATATTCTCAGACCCAGACTCTGTGGTCAAATCCTCATTAGATCTCACTGAGTGCTTACAGGACGAATCTGGCACTCATCTTCCCCGAATTTTGGTGCTAAATTCTGAAACTTTCACTCTTTGGGCAGACCATTACCGGAGACTGCAGGACGTCATTCGGGGTTGGGAGCCTCACGACCAACGAATAATCACGCTGAGTGAGTGCTTTTGCAGAATTTATGATCCCTGGCACTGGATTTATATCTCCTGTCCCTTCAGTTGGATCCGAACATACTTCATTTTCAGATGCCTTGACATTACCTCTCCTCTGTAGAAGTGGTGCCAGCAAAGTGATGGATGTCGTGTCTAAGTTATCGATTGCATTTCTAGATGGAGATTTGGAGCAGGCATTGGATTCGATTCCGAGGAGAAAAATGGAAGCAGAGATAGTCGGGAAAAAGAAGAATAAATACGGACGGCCTAAGAGGAGATTAGTGGGAAGCATCGGGGAGATCATCGTAATGTAGATTTACATGCCATTGCATTATAACTTGAATACTAGGGCAATTCTTGTGATGCCGAACACTTAGCTCGCTCGCATGCATTGACTAGGTTTCACTTGCCGCCACTTGTCATATTTATGCCTTCTTACATTGCGATCTACCAGGATTGCAATTTATGATCTGTCTTATTTACATTGTAACACTAGGTAAATTCCTATCTGACCATCCTCGGTTTCCTGGTGTGACTCAGGATCATGATGGCATTGAAGTCGGTGGCACACAGGACCAAATTCTCTCAAACCAACCAAATTTCAAGCTCTTACGTAGACTACCGTAGTACTTCAGGTTGCTGTGACAAAAATAGGACCTAACTTTGGAACTTGCTTGACAGATTCTTAGCCCGGTGTTGCGCATCTTGACCCTGAAAGGATGAATGTGCGGCCTATGCGGGTATGTTGTTTTTGTTACTACAGTCTAATAGTACTTTCCTTCACAGGACTTCGCAGATTGATGACCTCATGGGTATGCAGGCGTGTAATCTCCAGAATTTACCAGAGAACTACACCATGAAGTACTGTGCGTCATAATCTGAAGCTGTTCCTTTCCCCAAACAAAATCGCTGTCGTCAGATTTGTATCATGCAATGACATGGCCATCCCTTTCCTATGTGGCAGAAGACAATAAGGGGAGAATTGTCGGATATATCCTTGCCAAAATGTAAGCAGTCCAACTTCAATACAACTTTGACGCTACATATATATTTGAAACGCAGGGAAGAGGATGTCCCGGATGGCCGAATGCCCCATGGTCACGTAACATCCATATCTGTTCTGCGATCGTACCGAAGGTTAGGTTTGGCCAAGAAGTTGATGGTGCTGTCTCGTGCGTGATTTATGCCGAATGGTTTCCCGTCTAACATACAGTAACAGAGGAAGCTATGGCATCAATATACAAGGCTTCTGATGTATCATTGCATGTGCGAAAGTCGAACCGTGCCGCTCTTGGATTATATAGAGACACGCTTGGCTTCACAGTCAAAAATATTGAGACCAAGTATTGTACGTCTTCGTTATGCTCTCCATTCAAGCAGGACTGAAATCGTCGCCAGATGCGGATGGGGAAGACGCCTATGCAATGCAACTATCCCTAAGGGCACAGTGACGGAGATGTCTAGTGCACCTTTTGGTCTGGTGTTGAAACACTTTACATATATAATAACCGATCAACTATTTCGGGTCTAACGCCGTCTCTGGACTCCGGTCATTGTTTGACAAACCTCTTTCGTGAAGCACTGATTCCCTTATGGCTCTTGATGTAGCGAGTCCTAAGTCATAATAACCGTCATTCGTCTTGCCAGCAAACATTCCTGTGTGGGCCTGAAGTTCGTCAGGCGCTATGGTATTTCTAGCCGGGAAGAATCGAGGGTATGCTCGTAGGTTTTTCTGAGGGAGAACAATGAAAGTCCGAGGAGAGGAGTGGACTGGGAGTTCTGGTGGGAGGTATATGTAAAACCTGAGATATCTATGTAAATACAACAGACAAGACATCTTCTGGTATGGACATGCTTACGTGCGGAAAAGTACACCCTCCTGTTCTTCAGCATCGACCAGAGCATTTAGGCGTTTCTTGAGGGCCTCCTCATCCCAAAGATTTCCAACATATTTCATGTGGTCCGTTGCCCATGCGAGACTAGCATTGATATCTTCGCGCTTATAGTATGCGCCACTGGCAGCCGCACCTGCCAAAACCGCACTGCCAACAGCGTAGGCAGCAGGAGCGGCCCATTTATTCCATCCTGCAGCAGCTGACTGGGCTGTAGATGATCGTGAAGTAGTTGCGGATGTAGCGGCCTTCTTCGCCCCTAATCCAGCCAATGCACCGAATAAGGTTGACCCTACAGTCTGAGCTGTGTTCGCATATTTGGTAACCGTGTTCTTGAAGACGTAGGGATGTAATCCGAGATACTGTGGAGGCATTAGCGAACAGACCTTGACGGAGAAGGAAGGATCTTGCAGGAGTATCAAACGCTATACACGCGATTATTTTCGGCCAGAGGGGGCATCGCTTGTCTGGTCGAGTGTTGATGAATTCAAGCAGGGTGTCTGCAATGAGCAAACCTCCCATGCTAACGCCTCATGTCGCTATGGTTTGGCTTGATGGTAAGAAAGCAACGTACCTATGGCCACAAAGCACTATCTTAGCTCTACCAGCCCCACCGCCGGAGGCGACTTCTCTCTCGATCGTAAGGGTGGTAAGCCAGTCTGCGAAACGCACCACAGCTTCATTCTAAGAGAGGTCAACATCGTTTTTACGCTATGAACAAGAGAAGCCCACTAGGTCCCCCTTGGTCTGAATTGTAGCAATATTAATTCAGAGTCGTTCTTCTGTTTCATGGGCGGTAGGTCCTACCTCATAAGCAGGGAATACAACACACTCCACAGAAACTTCGGTGATGGTTTCTGTGAGGATGTGTTGCAGTCTCTTGGGAAATGCGCCAAATGTTTCATCAGTGCCCTTGAACCCATGGACAAATACTATAAGAAGCAGGTCGGTGATGTCTGCCTTCTCGCCCTTCGCGTTCTGAGAATGGTCTGCCGTGGAGGGGCTCGAGGTGCTAACTCCGTTTGATTCCTTCGAGGAATTTGAGTCCATGACATTGGACCACGGTGGCTGTGTCTCGAACCGAATTGAAATTGTGATTTATATTATATGCAGCTAATTTTTTGGATTGATGAAGTAAATGTCAGGTTGCTAAACGTATATACTATATAAGAGTTGTAGGGTTATTGACTGGAACTAGTACTCTGACTCTGATACGGAGCCTGAGTCTGCAATCGAGGGTACGACGCGTGTCCTAGCCAACTCGTCTGGCTTTGAGTTTGTGACCAGCCTACCGACGACCGAGCCTGCGATCCAGCACCATCCACGCGACCCCCCCAAAGCTGCGGAGATTCCAGCTTTGCTGGCGTGATGTGCAGTTTGCCAGACTGGAACATGTTTCCTGACGGACGAGGAGTGACTGGTTGGACGCTCGGCTGAGAATGTGAATCTCGGGAAGAATGAGCACCCTGCGGAGAGGGTATCTGCACAGCAGACTTTTGGGAAAGAATATCTGGAGCTGCAATGGATTGATGGAGGTCGGCTACCGAGAAGCTGGAGTTCTGACTAGATTTGCGTTTCTTCCGGGGATGAGAAGGAAGGGTTCCATACCACGCCTGTCTCTGGATAGATGTCGTAGGTGTATGAATAGCTGTCGTGGGCGTGGTCAAAACTTCCACTGACGCCGTACAGGGAGAACATTGCTGGGTTTGAAGCGGTGCTAGGGACGATATCATTTGGGATGACCCGAGGTTTAATACTGACATTTGAGAACTTTCTGCTGCCCAGGGCAATTCCCCCGTATAGTTAATCTCGCTTGTTTGTGCAGGGATAAATTTGACACTGTGGTTCCCTGGCTCTCCTACATGAGGTTGGGTGACCTGCGTGCGATGTTGGCGATACTTAACACCATTGTCATTGACATCGTCATCGTTCATGGTTTGCTTCTCCGCTGCATCCTGTGATCCAGACGACGGAAGAGAATTCTCCTGTGAGTGTTGCCATGGAAAACTGAGCGACTGCACAAATGGAGAGTGTCCATCTGGGTGATTCCTCTGATTCCTCTTTCCGGCTGTCGCCTCATAGATCAATGAGTCAAATGACGGACTACCTGGGACAGCAAGCAATGCAGGAGAGCCAGCCGGAGAGGACAGCGACGCGAAGGTCGGGGTGGAATTCCTGTGTTCAGGGGATCGAGCCAGAAGCAGTTGTGAGGCGTTAGGAGCATCGGGTCGGGATAGCATCCCAGGGGAAGACTGTTGTAGCATGTTAGGTAAGGAACTTTCGTAGACGTCGCAATCGGGAGCAGACGGGGGACCTCCGGAAAAGACGCCTGCCTCTTCATCACAAGATGCAGGTGAATGTTGTGGCGGGCTTGAGGCAGGTGGAGAAGGCAGAGAAGAGGACGGTTCAATGTCGGCAGATGCGTCTATAAGAATATCGCGTTGTGTACAACCCGAAACAGTCAATCAATTAACTCACGTTGTTTAGATTTTGGCCTGCTACCCAGCTGGTTTGGGGAGTAGTTATCGGTGTATGATGTTCCAAAACCAGACATACTCTCCCCGATGCCTTCCTCGGCCCTCTTCAACACAGGTATGTCTTTACGCACGACCGGAATCGCCTGCCGAACGTGATCATGAATAACATGATGGACCAGTTCTGCATTTATGGCGAAGGTGAGACGACACCACGCCCATCTACAGCTATGTAGCCGTGGGGGGTTGTGAGCTTGAAATTGAACCGACAGCGGGCTTGGGGATCCTGGGGCCACACCCACTTGTCTCATGGAGACGAAGAGTTGTTACACTCAGAGCTCGAGATGGCTCAGAACAAGCCATTCCAACAAATTTATTTACACGTATTTGATCTTCAAACCTTTGATCATGTCCGCTCCAACCTTTAACAAATCTCTCGTACTGGCATATCTTAGCCTTCCAGATGACTATGAGCCTTCTCCACAAAATGCCACAATCCCTTTCTTGCTAAAACATGTAGCACAACTCCCACCTCATCTCTTGGTCCATTTCAGCCTCATTACCTCTCCAAAAGATAGAACAATTATCACCACCATCCGCAACCGCCGCCTCAAATATGTTGGAAGCAATCCACCAGAACTATGCTTTGCCTCGGCAAGTAGCACATGGCCCAATTTATGGCAAGGGACAGAACGTCTACTGGTGGAAGAAGCTGTAGAGGAAAGGGTTTGGGCCGACAATGAATTCCTACAAGGTTCAACGAAACACGTCGGGAAATTAGGTAATTTGCTTGGTGGTTACGAGGAGGAACGTGAGGCTGAACGAGCGAAAATGCTGAGAAGAGAGCGGGCGATTATCAACGATTTCGTTCCAGAAGAAGACGAGAGCAGCGATGAAGGTGCAAGCGACGTTGCCATGGAAGAGACACTCGAGGACAGTAAAGCATCGTTTGAACGGCGAATACGAGAGCGCTTTGTATATGGATTGCTCGAGGCGAGCCCGTACTACTCAATCTTCAATAGAATGTTGAACTGACATAATCCGCAGCCATTCGAATACGACAAAGTTGACTGGGACGATTCTTTGGATAGTGAGATCGATAGAGAGAAAGAAGAGCGTTGGTTTGACGAAGAGGAGTCAGAATAAGGCTTATACACATCAGGTTATAAAAGACATCTTGTAGCTGGTCACACTCGTCACAAGTGAAAAACGGCTTGCCCTCAATTTTGTCTTTGAAGCCGCTGCCCACCCTAAATCATGTCAAGCAGTTTGATTCCTCCGCCGACCTTTGCTCAACATCACGCATTCATCGACTCCATTGTATCAGCTCCTCCTGACTCCCATACCGACCAGAAGAAAAAAAAGAAGCGTCATCGTGACCATGGACCTGAGCTACCAGATGTCGGGCCAGAGAAGAAAAAGAAACGGAAAACGCAACACAGTGGACAGACTGATGTTCAAGAGCAGACTGCAGTGGATCCTGCCCTCTTAACTACAGCTTCCAGCGATCCTCCTCCTGTCAAACGGAAGAAAAAAAAGAAGGTCAAGGAGGTACAGCCCTCGGTCGCTCCGTTGGCAGACCCTGTACAGTCAATAGACGACTCAGAGAGTTCCAATCCACAAGCCGCTGCAGCTGCATTGATCTCCGCAATAGTTGCTGCTGCTACAGGGACGCCAGAGTTTGTTCCGGAACATCCCCATGAATATCAACCCCAGATTCCACCTTATATGCTTCCTCAGCCCCATTACATGCCGTATCCATTCAGTCCTTATCCTTATGGTGGTGGTTCGCCATTTATGCCATCGCCGCCTACCACCGTCTTTCCTCCCACAATGAACCTTCCGTTTTCTGAAATGACGTTTGGATCCAACGATGATGTGTTACGCGCCTTGCAAGCGTTGGATATGTCTAAAATTACAAATGTGCTCAAAACACTCGGAGACGCCGCAGCTGCAGTCAGTGGTCAATCCCCCACGAATGAGCAAGCACGTCCAACCCCTCTGTGCCAAGTTCCACTTGCGTCAGGTGCAATTCTAGGCAACCCATCGAATGAACCGAGCCCTGCCCCCAAACATAAACGGACACTTGATATGAGTCTGTCGGGTCCCGACCATCATGGCAATCCTGATCATGCCTATATTCTTGCCAATAAGTGGTTGAATGCCTCAAAGCTCTCCGAACTTGCAAGAACTGAAGGTTCGTTGGTTCTCTTCATAGAGACAGTCGTCCTTAGTGGGATTTAGGTCTTGTATATAAGAAGGGCAAATTTTCTGCTATTGAAGAAGAGCAATTGAGGAACGCGATAGAAAATTACCGGATCGTGCGTTGCATTTATATATTCAGGAAAAGGTTCACTACATAACCCTTCACCCTTCATAGTCTAAATCATTAGCACCCGAGCATATGGAAGACGTTATCTTTCCCAAAATTGACAAGAACAAGGATAATGCGTTCTGGTCCGAAATAAGTAAGAACAAATTGCCCACGTTTAATGCCATTAAGCGACTGATGACTTCGCCAGCTGCTGCCGTTCCTCAGCGTCCTATCATCGCTGTGTATCATCATGTTCGTAGGAGTTACCACCCTCTCAAACAGCAAGGTAAATGGGCAGCGGCCGAAGATGCTACGCTCAAACAGTAAGTCACTTTTGTCGAAATTGTTCCCTTTTGTTGATGCATATTCCCTAGAGCTGTAGCAGACCTGGGCCAACAATGGGAAAAAGTGAGCAAACGAGTTGGACGAATGTCTGCAGATTGTAGGGATAGATATCGAAACCACATCATAAACAGAGATATCCGCGTCAATGGTAAGTCTTCAACTTCTTGTCTCATGATCTCGATCCGTCTGAATGTCTTGCATTTCAGGACCTTGGACTAAAGAGGAGGAGGAAAAACTTACCCAAATTGTAACGGACATGACCGTTAAGCAGGGCAAGAATATTGACAATGACGTGTTCTGGGGACGAGTAAGCGAGCTCATGGGTGGCACGCGTGGTCGACAACAGTGCAGGATAAAATGGCAAGGCAATGTTATTCAGTGTATGATATCTGTATTCATGCCCTGCTTTAACAGGACCGATGCCTTGAGCAAAACCGTCAAAAACGAAGGAAACAAGCCTCGTTGGAGCCAGCAGGATGCTTATATCCTGGTCCATAAGTGAATACCGTCCTCTAGGTTCGGGTTCATTGCTAACGTAAAGATTTGCAGAATAGACTCTTTGAGTGTACGAGATGACACCGAGATCGATTGGAAGACCCTATCCGATCCACAGTGGAACCTGTGGAGCGCCCACACTCTACAGCGCCGTTGGCTGACAATGAAAAGAGGCATCAAAGGCTATGAAGATATGACCCATCAGGGTACGTCATCTAATGAGAACGCAAAGGCCATTCCCATATCTCTGTCCCAGAAATCATGGATATCCTCCGAGTCAAGAAGGCGCAGTTACCAGCTGCACCTCTCCCAATGGGGCGGAAGCGGAAGGAGCGCAAGGTCGTTAGCGCTGCGGCTATCACAGAAACTGATTCCCAACGAGACCCTACTGCCGAAGCGGGTTCCAGCACTGGTACAGATGCTCTTGGGAAAATCGCAACCACTTCTATTCCAGTTGAACAGGGCAGTGAAGAAGACGAGTCTAGTGATTCGGATTGACTACCCAAGGGAGGAGGCTTGATATATACCGCACTTCATTCGTCGTTCAGGCTAATGAGACTACAATATGGTGATAATACGACTAGATCAAGGACATGGTTTTAGTGGGAGCTATGAGACAATCGTCTATTGGTATGTGCACCAAAATCTTCATCAACACTTAAGCTTCTGGTTACTTCAAGCGTGGAACATCATGACAGATGTTTTCATTGTCTTTGTTGTTTTGAAATCATGGCATCCGATCATCTCCGGACACATTGGAGCCACGAGGAACACTAAATTCGATCCGAGCTGACGTCGTACGACACGCATATGTAGTGTGTACGCTGCATGGCGAGTATGAGTACACGGGAGCGAAGCACAAAGCATTGATGGTCCTGCCTCTGGACATCATGGCTAGCAAAAACCTTTCTGAGGTCAAGTTGACCATTTTACGTTCTTCTAGGATGCCTGTATTCATTGTGCTAATTTCGTTGGCCACGTTACTGTCGATTCTTGTCACCTACTCCCACCCCGACGTGTCCTCGGAACACTCATTGGAGCATAGTCAACAGCATGTGCCTGTCAATGCAGAGAGGATCCTCGCTCAGTGCATGTCACTCAAAGCTTTGCCAGGTCCACCTCCCGCGTTCAATTTTCGTGACATCTCGGACAGATATGAGCCCGGAACTAATGCCACTTGGATTAAGAACGGCGTCATCTTTACGGGAGAGAAAAATGGAACTGTTATCGTAAAAGGTGACCTCCTGTTGGATAAAGGCATTGTGAAAGCCATTGGAAAAATTCCTGGGTGGATGCTCGACCAAGTGGATAACCTTACGATCGTCAATGCTCATGGTGCCTGGATCACGCCAGGGCTTGGTAAGACGTCTCGATCGTAAACCAGCAATCACTCACTTGCCCCTAGTAGACCTCCATTCGAATCTTGGAGTTTTAAGTTCCCCAGTGACAGCTGGTTTGTTCTTCGTATATTTTTAGCTTCCTTGAATGACTGAGAGTTAAGGTGCCAATGACCTGAATTCTAAGCATGGTCCAATTTTACCGTGGCTGAGGAGCATTGATGGCTTCAACACTCATGATGATTCGTTCGAACTTGCGATGGCTGGAGGGGTCACTTCTGCTCAGATACTCCCCGGCAGCGAAAACGCGATTGGTAACTTCATTCTGTGAAAACTTGAGCCTAAATGATTGACCGATCTTTAGGCGGACAGGCGTTCATGATAAAACTGCGCAAAACTAAAGAAAAATCTCCTTTCTCTATGATCGCAGAACCTCCCCACGACCTAGGTGGGTCGCAATCTAACCTCGAGCACCTTCGGTGGCGTCATTTACAGTACGAGGCTTTGTTTCCTTCTCGACTGGGTATGACTGACTCTTCTAGACAAGGGTGTGGGGAAAGTCTACGACGTTATGGCAACCGCATGGACTCTGTCTGGGCCTTGCGTGCTGCGTACAACGACGCACGTAAAGTTATGATAGCACAGGATGTGTACTGCTCAAAAGCCGAAGCAGGCCTATGGAACCCATCCATGGGGGACTTTCCTGAAAATCCGAAATGGGAGATGCTGGTTGACGTTCTTCGTGGCAGAGTCAAGGTTTAGCACTCTTATCTCCATTTTTGTTTTGGGTTCTAACTGAAGTTTGACTTCAGGTATCTAACCATTGTCACGAAATTGTCGATCTTGATGACATGATTCGTGTAAGTTTTGGTTCATTGTTTTATAGGTCGATAATTTCCGACAAAGCTCCCCTTGAACCCGCACAGCTGAGTAATGAGTTTGAATTCCCTATCGCTTCTTTCCATCAAGCATCCGAGGCGTGGATGGTGCCAGAGTTGTTGAATCGAACGTAGGCTCAAAAACATCGGCCTATGTAATTTGATTTAAACAAGTCTGATGCAGGTGGGGCGGAACGCCAGCTGTCGCTGCATTCGCAACCAATCATCGGTAAGACTTCTTGCCTCTTCACTCCGCAAGAGTTTTAAAGAGATTTCATAGGTACAAACGGGAAGCACTCAGGGGTTCTGAATTTGCACCTCGAATACTATCCGACGCAGGCATTCCTGTTGTTTTGAAGGTATACGCTATCTATCCCTCAAGGTTAATCTTCACTAACCATCTTGAAGTCGGATCATCCTGTCATTAACTCACGATACCTCATGTACGAAGCACAGCAGGCTCATTACTTTGGTCTGCCGGAGAATCTTGCACTGGCAGCGGTCACCTCTACCCCAGCCGCCGCCGCCGGAATCTCCCACCGGATCGGGATGCTGAAAGAAGGCGCAGATGCAGACGTTGTGATTTGGGACTCTCATCCTTTGCAGTTAGCCGCGACACCGGTCAAGATATGGATAGACGGTATATTACAGATACCCATTCCAGCTAAAACAGACGAGGAGACAAGGATTGAGGTGGGAAAGGGCAAGGAAGGAGATGAATGGCGGGAGGTGCCAGATGTACCAACGTGGGACAAAGAGCGGAAGGAAACTGTCTTGTGGGAAGGTCTCCCTCCGCTCCAAGGGAAGAAGAAGGACGGCAAAATTGTCTTCAATAATGTGAAACATTTACTGAAGAGAGGCACGGAGGGCAGCATCGAGGAGGTATTATCCGATGACCGTAACGGTGGGATTGGCGTAGTTATGGTGGATAATGGAAGGATTGAATGCGTAGGTGCAGCCTGTTTGAGCACCACGGGTGCCTCCAACGTGGTTGATCTTCATGGCGGCTCTATCTCGCCGGGTTTGATGACTTTCGGCTCACCACTTGGCCTAGAAGAAATCGCTGCAGAGCCTTCCACCGGTGACGGCGAGCCATACAACGCCTTCCTAGCTAATATCCCCAACATCCTGGACGACTCAGGAGGCGTGTTGAGAGCAATGGATGCCCTGATATTCCAGACTCGCAATGCCTTGTGAGTTTTCAGAAATTCTCTAGAAAGTTGTGCTCACCTTGGGATCAAACGACAGGACGGCTTATCGGTCAGGCGTGACGGCGGCAACATCTTCATTGGCCAGACCCGTCTGTCTGGGTGGTTTGGGTTCGCAAGTGATCTCTGGCCTGTCGGCAACTTTCCGCACTGGGTCTATGCATACAATGGAGCAAGGAGCTATCATACAGGATGTCGCTGCCCTGCATGTCACTGTCGGAAGATCTCATCCCCTCTTAAACCCGGGGGTCAGTGTAAGTTCGCAGATATCTGGTCTCAGAAGATTGTTGTATGGTTGGGAGAGTGCAGATAAAGAAACGGGTTTCTGGTTCAAGCAAGCCGCGGAGGTCTGATAACTCATCTCCAGAAATTATTCGAGCTTAATCTAAATTTCTGAAGGGTGTGGTACCTCTCGTTATCGAAGTTGAGAGCGCAGACATCATGGCCACGTTGCTAATTGTGAAGGCAGAAGTGGAGGATAGAATTGGTTCGAGGATGAGAATGGTGTTTAGTGGAGCTGCGGAAGCCCATCTTATCGCAGAAGAATTAGGTATGGCTTGGCATTGATTTATTCGTCCTCAGGGCTGAGCAACAATAAATAGGAATGGCGGCAGTTGGCGTAATTCTGAAACCTGTCAGGCCATTTCCTTCGACCTGGGATCAGCGCAGGATGTAGGCGCTGTGCTAATCATGATTTGACTACCCCCTAAGCCTCAGTTCCAACAGATTGGCAGGACCCCCACTTTCGAATGATACAGCGCTGGTGACTTTGATGAAGCATAGCGTAACAGTGGGGTTAGGTGTACGAGAAGCTTGGGAAGCACGTAACACCCGTTTTGATCTTCAATGGGTTAGTGATTCTCGTTTCTTTTGGTTCTCTTAACTCTTAGCTTATGAGATATATCAGTCGATCCTCGAGTCAAATGGGCGAATCGATCAGGAGCAGGCGTATGCGCTAGTTTCCACTAATTTGGAGAAACTTTTGGGAATTCGTGCGACGGATAACGAAGAACTGGATATGGTTGCTTATGAAGGAGGTGGTGTATTTGACCTTTCTAGCAAAGTCGTTGCTGTGATATCTCCTCAACGACGTGGCGTGGATTTCTTCTGATAGGTGAATGACTTTGTATGCAGAACTGGATGGTCTGTTCTGAATATTTTATACGTTCTGTATAACCCCAAGAAGGGCGGCGCTGCTCTTTACTCCACGACTTCTCGCAGCAGCCAGGCTTATGAATACACAACTGAGCAGAAAGCCAGTAAATCTTGCAAAGTATATTCATTCAAAACCACGTCCACATATAGTTGAGGCAAATGGTACCTGAAAAAAGCAACACGAGAGATGGAACGCTCCTCATGGGGTGTGCGTGAGGAGGCAAATATAGAGCGAAGAACAGCTGGGGTGACTGGTATTCCACTTGAAGAGTTGGGGGGTGGGTGCTGGATAGGTGTAGTGTGGATAGGCCTAGCCGTACGCGTCGATGTGGTGGATGTTGAGGAAGACATGTGAAGGCTGACAGCCTGAGGGTCAACTCGTGATCAATCGATCACGTGCGGCTCGAACGCATTCAAGAGGCTTTTGCACAAATTTTAGTCCTAGTCGGCTGCCGTCGCGTCTCTTAGCGTCCTGTTGCGACCTTCTGCAGGTTTGTCTAGATTTATGATCTAATAAACGCGCTCTAACTCATGCAGCATATTAATATGCTGTAGTCCTTGTTTCTTCAAAACTTTCGACATGTTTAATTCAGATCCAGACGACAACCCGTCTTTTCACCAAGATATGATGAGAATAATCGACCGACTCCCGACGCCGGAAGAGTTCCGTAGAGTTCAGCACCTCATCCTGCAACGTCCTAGCGAGCCGCCCACTTCGGACAACCAGCTCGCTGATGTTGTCGACGCCTGCCCTCATCTGGAAAGTATTGTTCTGTCGGGAGTACCAGACACGTCTGACAGAACAATTGTTTTACTCGCGGAGAAAGCGATAAATCTCCATGGTATTAATTTGACTGGTTGTGTACAGGTGACCGATGTTGGTATACTCGAACTTGCGACCAAATCTCCCCCTCTGCAGTGGATTCAGTTAAACGGAGTGACCGGGATCACAGACCCTTCTGTTTCCGCTATTGCCAAAACATGTTCTCGGCTAATAGAACTCGAACTGTGCGATCTTCCTCTCCTTACGCCATTATCGGTGAGGGATATATGGTCCTTCTCCAGGTAAGACCTGTCTGAATATGACGTATCTTCATCAGTCCTCATCGTTTATAGGAAGTTACGTACCCTAAGACTGGCCCGTTGTCCAATGCTAACCGAGAAGGCCTTTCCTTCTTCTTTGGGCCCTGAACTACCTGATGCCGTCGGCAACGAGAAGCCCTTACCCCCACGACCGATCACATGGCTCGACACCTTGCCTCCGCTTATCCTACGTCATTCGGCCGAGAATTTGCGGGTTTTAGATCTGACGTTCTGTAAACTTACTGACGATGCCGTCGAAGGCATCGTGACCCATGCGCCAAAGATACAAAGTTTAATTCTCTCCGGATGTTCGCTGTTGACGGACCGAGCTGTCGGAAGCATCTGTAAGTTGGGTGAACACCTGGATGTCTTGATGCTTGCACATGTCGCCAATATCACCGATCGCGCCATCGTCAAGCTTACTCGTTCCTGCGTGAATCTTCGGTGTGTGGACGTAGCGTGTGAGTTAAGCTATGCCCGATTGATGTTTATTTGCTTGTGCACATTTAATGATTTGCTTCCACAAAGTTTGCCGGAATTTAACAGATATGTCGGTATTCGAGTTTGCCGGATTGAAGGCCCTTCGACGCTTGAGTTTGGTTCGAGTGCACAAGGTTACAGATATCGGCATATTCTCACTCGCGGAGCACGCCACAGCGCTGGAACGCCTTCACTTATCTTACTGTGATGGTCTATCTCTCGAGGCCATCCACCTGCTTCTTAGAAAGCTTGAATCTCTGCAGCATCTCACTGCGACGGGTGTTCCGACGTTCAGGAGGAAAGGCATACATCGGTTCTCAGATGCTCCACCCATCGTATGTACGTCATTCATCAGCGGTATTTCTGCTCATCCACCATCTTATGGCAGACTTATGACCCAAATCAGCAAGCAGCATTTCGAGTGTTCAGTGGCGAGAACGTCGCTGCATTACGAAGATTTCTGGATAAGGAAGATAAGCGTCGGCAAGATGCGGAGGCGAAGAATATCCCATTCACGCCTCGTTCGGACGACAAACTCGACCTTTACTAGAAGGTCTGATGGACCGTGAGCGGCTCGTTCACTTCCCTGGATCATGGCTTTAAGCATATCCGGTAGGTCCGCACCTGTCTTCAAAAGCCCGTTTACGTTCTCAACGCGATCGTTAGAAGTGAGTTGTGAGTATGTCTCGCATAATTAACCTTTGTGCCCTCCGCTTTTGTTACCTGTTACCGTATAAGCAACGCCTTAGCCGCTGTCCTGCCCGGGCACGATTTGCCTATCATTATCCGCACATTTCATAATAGTGCGGGATTAGCTTCGTTAACTTGAACACGATTGTGATATATGCCGTCTACTCGTAAGCAAACAATCTGAGATTCCGCCGCTATGTTTTGTACAACAATTGCTCCTATTTCTTACGAGGTAGAGCAAGCTCGACCCTGACGTACTTGTATCCAAATGGCTATAGATTTGGATTGGGTTGATCGTGATCATTGATTCTTGCGCCGCCGATGTGAGCCAACTTGAAGTTACGTAGTGTCAAACAAGGTCTGCGCGTTTTGGCGGTCTGAGCGTCAGCCTGAGTGAGATCATCATCAGCCTGGGACCTGGGAGTTCTCGCAAGTATAATACCTTATCCTCTATACCCGCTCCGTGTCATCGACCCCCCACTCCTTGTCGGACGTCAAAACACTCACTGCTGTTCGCATCCGAATCTCAGGTTAGACTGAACTTGAAACGCCTACTAGTGTCAACTGGTGTCCTGCAGGCCTGTACGTGCTGAAACGCCCTCGCCTCCCTTGTGTGGTGGGCTCATCCGTCCTTTAAACTGTGCATGTCTCCTTTATTTTAACACCTATGTCGGCCTACAGGACCAAGGGCTCCCTCGGACGGGGTCTGACATGGAATTCCTTGCGCCAGCATCCACGGAACACTTAAACCCTCTCTTCAAAACCGTTTACCACCCCAATGAGCAGCCGGCCTCATCCCTTCTTTCGCGCAGGACAAACAACCCAAGACACGTTGGACTCAGTTCCATCCATGATGGTTGCTCGAATTGGTCTCCTATCTATAAGATTAACCCTCGAAACGTCAATACGTGTGGTTTCCTGCCTCTTCCATCCATCACTGCCTCTCCTGTATGCACACCATCATCCACCGTATCCTCCCATAGCCCTCTTTCTGATGAAGGACATGCTATGTCTCTCGGGGACACAGAGGAATCCATCGCGTCACCTTCGTCCCCTTCCATAGAATCATCACCGGTCGCTTCATTGCTGGTCGATGCACCGCCTACGTGGGTGGCTACTCCACCAACGCCACCCTCAAAACATGTTAGGCGTTCAATCACTCTGACACGCCCGTTTGCTCCGTTTCCGCCATCCGCCTCTTTTCCTACCTCGACACCGCATGTTTTTGCCGAGACCGATCGTCTCCTGAAACGCTGTGCTTCCGTCCCTTCCATCCCTTCCGTGTCGCGCTCCCGCCCTTCATCTGACTCCTCAGCCGCGTATATGCAACCCGAATATTGCGCAAATGAACGAACACCTGCTATGATTGCGAGTCCCCTGCAAGCCACAACTACCGCATCGGGTGCAGACAAACTTGAAAGCCATGCTCCTTCGAATAGAAATGCACACCCTCGCTTAAGACCCATATTTCATATTGAGCACGGACTATGCACCAATACCGACAATGCCTGCCTTAGTCTTACGGGGTGCCCGGAAATAACACATGAAGAACTTAGTATGGATGGAAGCTGGGGTGAGAACGACTCTGATGATATCTGTCAGTCGGTGAAAGTCAAAGATAATATCCGAAAGTACTATGCCCTTAAAGAATTGCTCGCTACTGAGGTTGGTTACCTTCTGGATTTAAGGGCATTGGTTACTGTACGTATTTCTTCACATCTGTTCATATAATGTCTTCACCTCTACGACAGGTATACCTTCGTATTTTACCCTTATTAATCAGCAAGACCCCTGGCTCCCCTTTTAGCCGTGCTTCGTCGTTCACTTCAGGACCATGGGTCAGCTCTTATTCGCACGTTGCCGCCCTGTCTTCTCCCGTGTCACTCCCGGATAATACTGCGCCACAAACGTCCAACACTACGCCCTCTAAAGAGCAAATCAAAAGCCCAGCGCGTTATCTGTTCACCGACCAGGAAGTCGAGTTACTGACTCGCAATGCTGAAGAATTACTTCAGCTTCACGAGCATTTTGTCCAAGAGCTTCGTGCTGAATTAACTCCTCTCGGCTTCCTTATGCATCCACAAGAAACAAGTACAGAAGACGTCAGATGTCAGAGGGGATGTACACAAAACACGGACGCAGCTATTCGTGCTGTTTCCACCAAATTTGCGACAGAGGTTTGTAAAGTCTTCTCCCTCTGTTGTTTAGCTTTTGATCCATTGCTATAATTATAGGCTTCACGGTTTAATTCATATCAAACATTCTGCGTCGGGCATGCCGAAGCATTAGACCTTGTTAGAAAGGTGCAATTACACCACCCTCTTGAGTGGGATGCTTTCGAGCAGCGTTGTTCCTTGCTGGTCGTACAGCTTGGGCTATCCACAACTGGAGTTCCCGTAGTTCCAGATTCCCAACAGCCACCCTCGTCTGCCGAATCAGGCACCCCGTGTTCAGTGAACAAGGCGCGAAGTCGTACAGCGTCATTTTCGTCGGTTGATGGAGCTGTTCGTACACTCCGTTCCCGAGCCAGCAGCCTCTCACCCTCACCCAGAGACCCCATGACGGTTCCCTCTGAAACGCGAAAAGAAAGAGGTCCCCCTCGTCTTGCCCTCGTAGACTACATGATAAAGCCTGTGCAGCGCATATGCAAGTACCCATTGATCCTTGACCAACTGAAACCAGGAAAATCAGTCCAAGCCATGTCCCCTGCGCACTTCCGGTCAGACGTGGATGTTGTTGTGGAGAGTGCTGCACAGGCAATGAGGCATGTGGCGAGTTCCGTTAATGAAGCTCGACACCGTCAGGATGCCGCCATCCAGTCAGCGCTTATAGTTTCCCGTATCTCTCTTACTGGTTCGGCTATTTCTTCGATGACATCTGTGCATCCTGCATTCCAGCCGTTGACAATTACATTTCTTTCGTCGCTGGGCACCTGTCTGCTCGCGGGTTCTCTAGACGTCATGCATTGCCATATGTCGCAACCTCGAGGTGGCTCGAGTATCCAAGCCAAGTACCTGGGAGCATTTCTCTACTCCGGCGGCTATCTGATCCTCGTGAAGGTTTCCAAAGGCAAAGTCTATGTACCGAGACATTGGTTTTCTCTTGGCGACTTTGACATCTCTGAACAGGAAGGAGATGATGGTATGTCGTCTATGCACTTTGTTCCAACACATCGATTGAAGGCTCTATAGCTATGTTACCTTGCTCCTTCCGCCTGTCGATAGAGGAGCATAGGTTTGAACTTGCGGCAGCATGCCAACGGGAAAAGGACGCCTGGATGGGTTCAATCCGAGAATCCCTCACACAACCACCCACTTGGATCAACGAGCCTACTTCGAGCTTGGAATTTGACGGCAAGGGCGAGCTCATTTCCTCGGGTTTAGATGGACCTTTTAAGGCTATCAGCGCCCTACCAACGATTCAGTCCATCCCTGAACTTGCCAATAAATTCGAAGATCCCGAGATGAAAGAATCACTCCTTGCCACCCTCCAGCTGGACGTCAAGGAAAAGATAACCTCGAAACTAGAATTTCCCGTCGGACAGGATCTCGAACCCTCTAGTCGCCGCTCATCTACTGCATCAGTGAAAGGAATCTTTTCTCCATCAGGATCAGATATGATTGTAATTCGACGCTCTTCAGCATCTGCTCGCTCGCGGGTAGATCTAGGATTACAAGACGTCATCTCGCAAGTATGCCTTACTGCTCGACTATATGCCAGTAGTCGCGAGGAGTTGTTGTTCCAAGCTCCAAAAATCAGTCGCTCTGCCTTTGTGCAACCATACTCAGGGCTCACAATGGCTGGTATTGCCAAAAACCGCCTAACGAGACATGAAAGTATTCGAGTTCTGAGACGCAAGAGCCTTTTGGACAGACCAAATCTTCTCTCGAGCAAGAAGGCGTTTTCAGGTCAATCGCTGGCATCCAGGAGACGAACAAAGCACCTCAATATCACTCCTTTGCCAGAGTTAGACAATCACTTCTTTACTCGTGACTCTGATCCTTTTCCTCCTTCACATGCTTCTTCGGTGTCCACCTCTACGCCAGATTCAGTTTCAGGAAGTCCTATTCAGCGTGCCACAACTCTAGAAACACTCGGTCGGACTTCTGAAGCCGCATCGCCGTTAAAATCGTCCCGCTCCTTTGTCGATAACGTGAAGGCATTCTTCGGGCCTCGCTCATCGTCCTTGATTTCGCTTACCCCAGCCATTTCGAATCAATCTCTGGATGTTGAACAAAACGCGAACAAAACGCTTACACCTGAATCGGTCAAACTCTGGGCCAAATACTCCCTTCATCACCGTCGAACCAGAAGTGCTCCCGAAGTGCCTGATGCAGCTCTGCCCCTGCCTTCTTCCACCGTCTCTGCAGTAGTGGATGAACAAAGACTGAACGTTGGAGCTTCTATCATGATGTCTTGTTCTTCCAGTGCCATCTCTGATCAACGAACCACGCTGCACCCATTCAATCAGAAGCCCTTACGGCGTAAATCGCTCTTGTCTTCTTCCCTTCGGTGTTCCTCTGCCGAAATGAACGCTACTCGTGGAGCCGCTAAAAACCAGTCCCTACTGCAGCGCTTAAAGCCTTGAACTCCCCCCCGTCATAGGCTCACGCCAGCACCCACATCTATACTTTATTCCATCGCATCACTTATACTATACAATACCCAGTTATTATCTTATGTCCCACTATTTTTATCTTGTCAACACTCTGCACTCCACAGCTGCATCCTACATGGATACATGCTCGATGTCATACACCCAACAGCAATACATGAGAATCAGATAATGAAGGAATTACAATGCAGTAAATAGTACAAATCAGTGCTTCAAATTATACAAATGGTAGCAGGCTGGTTGGACGCAGTCCATAGCTAGAGGCTACAGTGGTGATTACATTCAAGGAATCAATCCGTGAGCACGAAGTAATGCTCCCCACCTGCAGGTGTCATTTTATGGGTTAGGTTGATAGGTAAATGACGCACTCATCTCGTTGCATTTCCGCCTCAGCAACTCTCCGCTTTAGTTGTCTAGAATTGAAGGCCTTACAGTGTATTTCTCCTAGAAGGGACAATAACTTACGAATTCTCCTTGCTGAGAACGTTTCGAGCTTCCTTGGTTGTCCTCAGGTCTTTCGACATTGCTACCCAAGCTTCGTCGTCGGGAAGGTTGATATCGTTATACATGCCATCTAGCTCTTCGTTGAATGCCTACAATGCTATCAGAGAAGCACATGTGGCTAAAGTTTCCGGAATGTACCTCATACATGATTTCCTTCTCCGCAGTAGCATCTGTCAACAAACTTTTGACAAGTTCGCATTGACGTTTTGCATTCTGTAGTTCAATTTTCGCCTTCTCAAAGTCAGCTGATTTCTAGAGGTAGTGTCACCAATTCTGTCTCGTACTAGGGTTGGATCAACGGACCTCTTGGCAATCAGCCGCCATCTCCACGATGTCTTGGCACAGAGTCTCTTGGAAGGAGACTGCTCGTGAAAGATCTCTGTCTGCATCAGATGCTAATGTTTCAAGGGAGCGCAAGGCTTCAATCACGTTTGTGTGAGGTGAGCTTTGGGAAGGCGCATCAAAAATGGTGCTACGAGGTCGAGACCGAGGGGTACCGTCGGCTTGTCGTCGTCCTATTAGTTGCCGCATCTCCTCCATACGTTCCTGGGCCGCCTTCGTCTGTAATTCATGTGGATTTATCATGAATTAACAATTCAACCGTGAGCTTACCATGCCTTGTGCTGTCCGCTGCGGAGTCCGACTGTCCTTATCTGGTGAAGAAGGTCTCGAGAACGCGTCTGCATTAAACGGAGGCGATTCATCGGTTCGTAGATCATCAACCTGAACTTTTATCCGTTTGATTGTCCGGCGTGAGGATTCGATCTGACAGTTTATCAAACCTGTGTCGGACAGGACCACGAGATAATATTGCTTACATCGTCAGTAGTAGCTCGGCATATCTCTAGCATTTTCTCAGCTTTTTCATTCTGATGTTGATGTGCAGAATTGTGAGAGATTCCCAGCTTCCGCTTGCCTAATTGAGGTGAAACCCGTCGCGAAGTTGTGACACGGGCAGAATGTCGAGCCAATGGCGAGTTTCGAGCGTACGTCTTTCGTGCAGGCTTCGGAGAACCACCATTAGTAACGCGAACTGATGATTTTTTCTTGATTGACAAGGGTTCGATTGTATTAGGAGTTGTGGGTGGGAGGACTCCAGCAGTCTTAGGAGTCGACTCCCTGTTACTAGGTGGAAAGAAAGGTTGTCGCTTGCTCCTAGGTATGGCGCTTGGGGTGCCTTGATGTTTCAATGGTATAGTTGACGGTCGGAACGGACTGGGGACTGTTTCGTGAGGGGAACTATCGTGTTGTGCAGGGGACTGATCGGCTGGAAGCTGGATTGGACTCTTGGAGGGTGGTAAAGGTGAAGGAGTTCTTGGACCGAGCGGCCGATGCTCATGAGAATGCTGTGACATTGAACGAGAATGCTGTGGGGGTGAGTCCATAGTCATAGTAGCGACACTATCATCTGGGTGAGGTGTTGTGGACCTATGAGAATGTCGGGAGGTGCGTGAAAGCGGTCGAACAGAGTGTGGAGGATCCTCTGCAAGTAATGATTAGATGTTAATGGTATTGAATTGTGATTATTCACAAACCCTCATAAATGGTTGCTTCATGAGACAGTTCCAAAGGTACTGGTGGTGCAAGTTTACCATGCTGATTTTGGCTATTCCGCCTAGCTAGTTCCAACTGCATAGCAAGGTTCCATTCGGATGAATCAAGATCCTTCGGGTTGGCTAAGATGGTGCCATCATCATCATCAACCTCGTAGGATGTCTCCGGCTCTACCGATGGTGACCTCGATCTAGAATGTGAACTCGACTTAGTCAATCGCCGATCAGGAGATTCCGCTTCCGATGCAGAGCCGCCAGGCGATCTGCCTCTCTTAAGAAGCTTCCTGGACTTTGATGGCTTCGACGCGAAAAAAGACTCGTCGTCGTCTATGTTTGAGACTGTGGTGGCTGCTGTTGCCGTCGAGTTTGAACGATGAGAGAATTTCATTAGGCTGCTGTCTCCCGTGCTTGTGGTCTGGGTATACATAGATGATCGACTTGTGGTTGACTTTGTCCGTTTATGACCGTTCATGGATCCCCCGAAAAAGTCTCCCATGGACGAGCCAGGACGTGTATTGAACAGATTCCTCGAGATGGCATCCAGACCGAAGATAGCTACTCGAGAACGGGCAGTCGGTGTTGATGGGCGTGAGTCCCGTCCTGTTCGAAATTCAAAAAGGCCAAACTGATGAACTTGGAGAAGATTTAGCCAGTAAGTGATTGTAAAATGTTTGACATACTGGTTTGCACTATCCGTGACGGTACTCTTTCGGTTTGCACAATATCCTCTTCTGGTTCATCTGCTGGGTCACTTGAGCTAACGGCGTAACGACATAGTCCACCAGCCAATGGCTGTAATCGTATTCGTGCAAATGGTGGAGCCCCCATGCCGAACGGGATTGGATCCGCTGATCCCAATGGGTCAATGTGAACCACGATCTTTGTCTGAAAGGGCGATATATTATAATGAAAACTATCTGTAAGGTACTTCTCTCACCTTTTTTGGCTCTTGCAAAAATGCAGTCCGTTGATAGACATTGAAATACGTACGAGCAACGGTAACCCTCCCCGCTTTGGACTCTACTTCCTGCTCATTAGCACGGAGTACAACCGACTGCCCTGCACGCGATCTGTAAGTTGCTTGAACGTGCCACAGATTTTCAAGAAACCGCCGCTTGTCCGCTTCAGTGTGCGTTGGATCTAGATTAATGGGTGCTGGAGGATGTACCACAGATAGGGAGCGGAAGGGTCGACCCGACCATCGATCGCTCGAGTCTTGTGGAGGGTTCTCCAGGTATAAATTGATTTCTAAGGAAGGAAACCGGGTTATGAGATATATACTGCAAGTTGGTTTTTTTAAGGAGCTTACCAGCACCACCAACGTCCGTGGCAACAACATCAGTCACATCCAGTACGCCTTTGCAGCTCATTCCACTCTTCTTCTTACCAGCAGGTATACCACCAGCCTTTGTTACCCTGTCAAGCTCATCTAATCCTGATAGGACCCGAGCACCCTTTTCTCCGTTCCCAGGTCGTTTCACGACGACAAGCTTGTCATCAAAGAGGAAAAGCGTACAATGGAGTGAGCCAGACGATGACCCCGACGTTGATGCGGCAATAGAGGGGGCAGATATATCGGTCAATACATCTTCGACGTCGATACAATCAATAAAACGACGTGAATTCGAAAACAGATCCGGAGGGAAACCATCGATGGTTGCCGTTAGACAATAAAAGATTGCGGCTCTTTTTGTCTGTTCATCCGTTTCTGCGAGGGCAATTTTGCTAGCAATTTCGTCGGCTTCAACCAGCTTATCCCGTTGAGGGTCCCCTGGTGCCATATGTTTAAGCATGGTGCGAAATAAAAGGGTGTATCGAGGAATGCGCTGTACAGGTTCCATAAGAAGTTCCCGCAATCCAACCCTATTCTTCGGATCGGTAGATTGGTACTTGATGTGCTGTTAACCCGTCTGAATTTAATACATAGTTATCCAGAATAATTGTAAACTCACGTCGATGTAGGATGCGAAACGAGAAGATCTCTTCGATACTTCGCGTTCAAAAATCAATTGAGCATCTTCGCGCTTGACATAATATTGCTTGTATTGCTCAAATCCCCGGAGTTCCTTGAAATGTCGGAGCGCAACATCGCCTACACCGCCGACTGTTCTGGTACCATTGGGAGCCATCATCTTCTCGAGGTCGGTGAGGAAGGCCTCGTTTATTGGAAGCAAGTTGTCCACATTTCCGAAAAGTGTTTTAGCTTCGTATGCGGGTAATATAGCCGTATCTTTATTTCGCGCAAAGTTCCGCAGAGGATCGGCATAATCATGCTTCAATATTTGGAGGCGATTGACATAAGATCGTTCGCTCGTCACAAGCTCGTTGACGACGGAAGCAAGGGCGGAGGTGTCGGTCAAAGCACGTTTTCTCTGAGTGGCATGATCCTAATGTTTGTTCGAGTATCAGTAACAAATTATGAGATTGAAAGAAACTTGTCTCAGTATTCGGTGGAATAAAAACCTTGCCGTGATGTTAAGCCAAGGGGCCAACTTGCTTCGGTCTACACACTAAAAATTCATGAAAACACTTACATGATCGTTCAATGACGGGTCCGATGGAGATGAATGCATTTCAGTTGACACTCCTGAAGAAAGGGTATTTCCAAAAGACAGAACGAAATCCTGAATGTCTATTCACAAAGTAAGAATCGGAATGCCATCGTTGATAGATAACACTCAAACCGTCTGGAAGCCTTCTGCCATTTTCAGACCCTTCTACCACCACACCGCAATAGAAAACACGCCTCGTTACACCAGGGCTTGATGATGAATCTTTCCGAGGTCTTGATGAATCACCACTGGCCAGAGGTACGACTTTGCGAGGTGAAGTGGTCAGCGCCATGAAGGGAGTACCCGAGTCTTGGGTCAATGGGAAGGGGTTGGCCCAGATTATGTATAAGCAGGAAGCTATTATCTGTCGGTTCAATTTGGCGTTGCCTTGAGATCCAACGCAGTCACGTGATGTGCTACATTTGCCTGCAAGGGACTTGCCAGTTGCAACCAACATGTGCCATAATATCAATAAAAAAAAGCGCATTCTAATTGCGCAATATTGTTTTGTGAGTACATTTATTCTGTAGTTTGCACTAAAGATTGTGGGTTGAAGTTCAAGTTGTAAGTTACGATTGATTAGTCAGATTCACGGTCACGTGATATGTAGATTCTTGCCAGGTGACACGTCTCACTTGTATTGTGCCTTCCCTAATATTCTTTCTTGAGCTCAGCCCCCTACTATCTTCCACCCTTGAACGGAGCCTGAGTGCTGGATGAAATCCACAAATACCTTATCGGCCCGGAAGTGTCACATGACCATATGTTATTACCGTGATCAATTATTCCGATTCAAATTCCGATCCTTGTCTGTCCTTGTTCAATTAGGCTATTGTATTCCGGTTCGACATCCTATTGTTGTCCATTTGGCTTTCGCTATAAGAAGCACATTGACCATAGCATTGACATACTGAGTTATGCCTTCTCAGACTCTCTCCAGTGTTAGACAAAGCTCGCGGCTGCCACCCCTATCTTCATTTTTTGCAAAATTAGTAACAAGACGGAAGAAGTTGGTGGCTTCTACCCTAGTACCGACACAGATATCCCTTGCCCATATACCCCCAGAATTACTTCTGTATATTGCTCAGGCCTTCCTTTGTACACGCGACATTCTTAAGCTTTGCACTACTGTAGGTTTTTCTTTACTGACATGTCTATCCCTTAACATCGCTTAAATTCACAGACGTCTGCATTTTACTCCCTGCTAATCCCCACACTGTACGCTTGTATCGATGTGGAAACAATGGAACAATGTAACCAGCGGCTAGACTTTCTCCTGGGTCGGCCTCACGTGGCGCGTCACGTCCAACAACTCATTCTCAGGCCAAGTCACTCATCTACCTCCACACCGCAAGCCATTGAAGCTGAGGTCTCGCTTACAAAAAGCCTGGAGCTTTTGGCGCCAAACCTAGTTTCTCTCCGTACCTTCATTTGGGATGGGCATGAAATGCCAGATGATCGCGTCTGGGCAACTCTTCGAACATGGTGTGCAACTTTTTTCTTGTCCGACCTCTAATCTAATTGCCCACAGTTGTCCCGGACTATGTCATGTTGGCAGTAGTGTTGGAACAAGGCCCATCCCAACCAAAAGCGAGGTAATAACTTTGGTTTTTCGATTGTTTCAGAGGTTTACTCTCCACAGCTTTTTCAATTCAAATCCCTGATCGGGTTCAGCCTTACCACTAAGCGGCACAGACCATCCTGGATTGATGATGGCACCTGGAATCTCCTAAGTAAGCTCCTCATAATAATGCTAAGTCCTATTCTCTACTGAGGATTTATTGTCAGGTGAACTTCCTTTCGAAGTCCTCCCGGATTCCCTTTGGGAGATGCTTCACCGTTCCAGTAATTTGGAAGAACTAGAGCTTGGAGGGCAAGGAACTTCCCTGTTCACCCGACTTTTGGATACTCGGCCTCTTGTCCTTGGACAGTGGCCGAAGCTAAGGACCCTGAAGCTTGGCCATACATTGATGCGACAAGGACCAGAGAAAGAACAGACATCAATGAATCCTTTCGAACTCTTCGTATCTTCCCATCCAAACCTGAAGGAACTATCACTTCCGTATCCCACAAGAATTCCGAAACTCCAAAACTTGGCTCCGGGTGTCGTGATTGAGTCATTCAGTGGCTCGCTCCCTTACTTGCGGGCCTTGCTTCCATTTTGTAGTCTGACCACGCTGAGCTTATGTACTGAGGAACATCCTGCATGGTACATTCCGTACGTTCGGCAGACACTCCGGCAGTGTATCTTCCTCACGAGCCTCTCACTGTGGATTGACTTGTCCCATCGCGATGTTTTACCTGCCGCAAGCAAAAATGATCCTGAGCTACGGGAGACAGATCACATCAAGATATTTCGCTCTATTCTTGTCAGTTGTCCAGAACTTTTGCACTTCAAATTATTATGTTCCACCAAAAGAAAGCATGGGTTTCGGATGGCGAGTCAAGTTGCATATTCGACTAAACATGTGCATCTCATTTACTATAACAGGCAGATTTTCCAAGAGCATTGGAAGGCGGCCCCAAACTAAAAACCTTGGAGATTCAAAAGGTTCTGCGCTTCATTGAAGAAGACATGCCACAGAGTGCACTGCACATGGCACGTCAGTGTGCCAGCCTTGAACGTGTAATCCTTCGATATGGATTCGACGTCTGGTCGGATGTACGACCCTTTGAAGTGATGCAGATGGGAGTTTATGATCTATTAACGGACAACAGCGGAAATTTCGTCCGCATGGATGCTGATGAAGTGCGTACCGGTTTCTCAGGGAGATACATGCGCCGATACCAACGTGATTTACGTCCGCTGCGAGACCAGCTGGCGCGGAGATTTGTTTACAGTGGGATATCATGAAATTGATAGGATGGAGTTATGTAACGCAGTAGTACATTGTATACAAAGCACGATTAATATTACTTATGATGGTCTTCCGTCTGCATTCCTCAACCAGCTGAGCCAAACCATCAGATGTCTAGAAGAGGTTCCAAAGGGTGGTGAAGATTCCCTATTTGTCGCCTCCATCATGAAGATGGAATGTGGACGTACAGTCATCATGTAAGGAGGTAGCACCCTGTTAGTAGTAGTTGAATCATCTCGTCGTGGCTTCGCATCTCCGACAAGTTCGAGTCCTTGGGATACCGTAGTAATTCTGGTCTTAATCGTTGATCGTCATGATCTTCATGATCAGCCACTCTCCATGGGTTTCAAGTTTTAGTACGTTTTAACAACCTTGTATCATCTTAAAAACCTTCAATGGCGTCTACGCGTCCCACTAGTTTCAACGTCACATTTCTTGGGACTGCGTCCGCCCAACCGTCTTCGACGAGAAACCATTCATCTCTGGCTTTGCGCCTGGGAGGTGATGTGTGGCTGTTTGACTGTGGTGAGGCAACTCAGCACCAAATACAACGAAGCAATGTAAAGATGGGCAGGATCGAGAAGATCTTCATCACACATACCCATGGTAAGATCGTGCCGACCGTACACATATCATGATGTGATATATCCGCCAGGCGATCATATCTTCGGTCTAATACCTTTGCTTGCCAGTTGTCTGAACGGTGGGGGAGGTACTTCTGATGGCGTTGACGACCCAAGGTTGCAGGCCGACATGGATCAACGGGTTTGTGTTTCTGACGTCTTTCGGTCTGCATGTACTATATATATTTGAATAGCCTTTAGAGATCTACGGCCCCCTCGGGACCCGCGCCTATGTCCGTAATGGCCTAGCCTATACGCACTCGCTTCTCGGAAAGCCATACGTAGTGCATGAGCTACGTTTCACCTCGGATCCACAGACTGGCGACTATACGTCTCTCCCTCGTCTCCCTTTCGAGTTGCCTGTGGGTCGTAACATACTCCAGATCGACGGTATCTGGAAAGACATATTCAAGGACGGGAACGTCTCGGTTTCAGCCGCGCCGATATACCATTCCGTATCTTGTGTCGGGTTCGTTGTCGTAGAAGCCCCCGTGCCAGGCAAGATAGACCCGAAGAAGTATGTTCCCGACCTCAAGAGGACAAATACACCTCTGTCAGCTATGCGGCGACTTCAACAAGGAGGGACTATAGAGCTGTCCGATGGCACTGTCCTTCATGGCCCGTCTCCTAGAACAGGACGAAAACTTGTCATCCTGGGTGACACTTTCGATCCTTCGCCTATAGAACCGTTGGCGATGGATACAGATTTGCTTATACATGAGGCCACCAATGCTCATCTACCTGGAATTGACGAGGACACGAAAGAATCTGACACTTATGACGTTATTGAAACTAGGGCAAAATCGCGAGGTCATTCCACTCCACAGATGGCAGGCGCATTCGCGAAACGCATACGTGCACGCAAGTTAGTCCTCAATCACTTTTCTGCTCGCTATCCGGGGGGTGATTCAGATAATGCAAGAAAAATCATGGGAGCTATCGCAAACTTAGCAACCAAGGAATTCGGGCATGATGTCATATGCGCAGAGGATTTTATGAGCTTTGACGTGGGCTTTTCCGAGCAGCAATGATAAAGGATGGTTATGCAAATCGAAGTAAAAAGAGAAATCAATCATCTGGTGGGTCAGAAAGTGCACTGCTTGCATCTGTATCACTAGCTTCTCCTTCTTCCAATTCTTCCCTGAACTTTTTCTTGCCTTTGTCGTTTCTGGGTTCCTCCACCTCACCCATCTCGATATCATCTTCGCCCACTTCTTCAACTGTTGGCCCAGAGAGCGGCTTGTCCTCTTCCCCTTCCTCTTTCTCTTCTACTTGTACTCCATCTGTGGCAACTAACCCCGCGTCGGGATTACTTTCCACGATGTCCATGATTTCTTCAGGTGCTGGTGTTGCCCGTGCTGATGGAAGGTCGGAAGTCGCATCTCTATCTTTCCCCAGGAATCGCAGTGACCCTAAATCAGATATTATCCCGTCAAGCGCAGATTTCTGCCCTTGTATGATTTTATTTTGCGTGTCATGTTCGGATCGTATAGCAGCTGTGTCGTTCTCCAGAGCTTGGATAGACCTGTAATACACGATTAATAACCTGATGACAGTTGTTCGTTAGTTACTCACTGTTCGAGCTCATCTCTGCTCGGAAGTGTGTTAACCTTTTCAGCAACGAGATCGTACTCTATTTTTCGCCGCCGAAGCATTTGAGCATGTTCTAACGCGATCTTTAATTCCTCGATTTGCCCTCGCAACGTTCCATGCTCATCATCTATTACTTGTTAATACTGTGAGATTTGGCGAAAACCGATGGGCAACTGACCAATTTTCTGCCGTTCTCTCTGGTATTCCTCCACTTGCCTTGCCTCTGCCTCGCATATCATCGCACTCTTTTTCAGCGACAGCTCAAACGTCGCCAATTCCACCAAGAACGCCTCTCGTGCATCGTCTACTGATGTCCATGACCCCGTAACAAGCGCAGGGACTACCGGAGAATGAGAATGTGACGTATAGGTGTGAAACTTTTTGATGACTCGTTTTAGAGGACGCTCATCGTTTGTTATACGTGCAAGGATGATCTGGTCTACAAGTAGTTGCTGTCAGTTCAAGTTCAGTCGTCCAATTGGAAAATAGGGGACTTGTTGGAACCCACCTTCTTCCTCTGATGTAAACGGCGGCACTACAACGGGATGCAAGGAGAGCTGAGAAGGGTCTGGAGTACTTGAGACTGCCATTCAGTTTTCAATATTCAAGGATGCTATTCAATACAGAGTTGATACAGAGGATGATTGTATGCATAAAACCGTGAGAAATTTTGATACATTACTTGAGCTAGTATCACAATGATTACAAGTGTAAAATGCGGCGTCTATGGATTCAAGTTCTCATAATAAGATGGGCAAAGAACATCTGAGGGCAACTTCAATTCCGTATTCCAAGCGTCCACATCTGTCAGCCCCATTCATCTGGAACGAACGGAGTTACCAGCTCGTAGGTGTCTTCGTTACCACCCGTCCTACTCGACCTGTTATTATTGCGGCCTATAACTCTCATGAATAAGCCACCAACACTACTCCGCTCAGGAGAATTCTGTAGGCCGTCTTCCGCTCGACCGGGATAACATGTCTGGACCATTTTCGCAAGTTTCCTGTTGGCACTAGAGCTATCATTAAGGTATCTCCTTGATTCTTCGAGAGCAGCGTGCAGATACATCGCAAGGATCGGAAAGGTGATGGGTAGTGTGGGGTATGGGACTGCATCTGAGGCTGGAATAGTGTATGTTTTGGAAATTGGAGTATCGGCTGCTTCGCGGAGAAGCGTGGGGATGGTTGAGAGGTTGTATGAATATGGCAGTGCGTTGACATTTTGCCTGGTATCCCCGGAACGTGGCGAAGGGTAGTCCAGAGTAAAATAGAGTATTGTCCGCCATTCGGACGATATACGAAGTGGCTGATTGACTGTCAAGGTTCCGAGAAATCCGAAGAACGCTTCCATGACATACCTTGACAAACTGAACGACCGTGCGTAGCTTCATCTCTGTTTTGTTGACTGCCACTGCTTCCAACGTTGCCTCTATCCTTGTCCCGCCAAGCCTCGCCATTAGCATCAGCAGATGTCTCCAACTTGGTCCTTGCAGATGCAGGGGAGGACATTTTCCATACGGAAGGGATATTATATTAGGCATTACTTCCAACATCGTAATGAGGTCAGTGGAAATTGGGGGAGCGAAAAAGCCAATCGCTGAAAACATGTGAACAAAAAATTCCGGTAACGAAGCTACTAGCTGTACTCACATACTCCCAGGAAAAGTTGTGGATCAACAAACTGATTAACATTGGGTGCAGCTGGATTCGGGGCTGGGTTGGTTTCTGATATGGAAGATTGATTGCTTATCAGCGAGGCCGTTGAAGGCGCGCGACCGAGGCTTTGTGAAGGCTTTAGGAAACTATCCCCGGTGTGCGAATGAGGGGCTTCAGCCTTTTGAGGTAGACAAGATGGGGTCGAGGAGGGACCGCCTTTGAAATCCCCAGTTGAAGAGCCCGCTGACGAAGAAGATCCTGTCATCGACGACGTTCGAGCAACAACTGTGTACGTAGGAAGCTGCGTCGCAAAAGTGGAGGCGTGAGTATTAGGCGAACTAGAGGTGGATGCGTGACGAGTGGTTTCGGGTGTATGATCGGTGAAGGTTCGCGTTTCACGCAATGCAGGCGGTGAGATTGTCTGGGGTGTGTTAGGAGTAAAGACAGTATCTGCTTCCTCCAAGGCGAGTTGGATAGCCAGAGCCTCATCCTGTGCTAGCATGTCACTATCAGCCGGATCGACCATGGTAGATAGTTCGTCCTCTTCTATATGGAATTGTGAGTCGATTGTGCTCCCTGAAGCCGAACTTGCAAAGGAAGTCTCCATTGCCGCAGGAGAGGAACTCGGGCTTATGAACATCAATGACTCCTTCAGGGCTCTAGCTAGATCCTTTTCCTCCTGCGCTGAGAGTTTCTCCCGCATCCTCTGTTCGCTGTGGGCCACGGACTGCGACAATTTAAAAGCCAAGGCTGGCCCTTCCTCATCGCGATCTGACGAAGTAACGTTCACTTGAGGATTATTTTGAGTGGTTGTAGGGGCAGGTGGCCCACCAGTTGATGAGGATGCAGCTCTTGCTGAGAAACTCGTGTACAACCTGGGACGTGAGGCCGGTTTGGGTGGAATTGGAGGCGGGGCCGTCATTGTTCGATAAATATTTATACCCGGTGGCAAGGGGGGAATGGGAGGGGGGGGTGATTTACTATGTATCGCATTATTGTAAGGATGAGGGGGTACAGGCGGTGGTGCTGAAGAGGAGGGACGTTGATTTGTGAAGAAGAGATCAGCGGTGTGGATTGTATGCGGAAGGCGGCCCATGAGTGCTTGAGGATGCATCGAACGACTCGCTGGTGCTGGTTCCGTTGAAGCACGATACCTTGACAGTGGTGGCCTCGGAGCACTAGTACTGTCACTGAGTTCGTCCCATGAGGCTATGCAGATTGGTTAACACAACTGCGACATTCCTCCTAATGCCTACACACCGTTCATGCCGAGAAAATGAGTGCTCTCCTTAAATCAACGATAGCAACGTTGGAAGCGCCAGCGTGCCACATGCAGTGTGTACCAAGTCTCATTTACGCGCACAATTACGACGTGACACTGACGTTATATATCAACTGATGAACTCATGAAAAGGCTCAGACCAGTTCCTGAGCGCTCGTAACAATTTACCTTAAATAGCAACTCAGATAGATATAAACCGAGCTGGCAATGTTTAGTGTATCTAGTATGGTTTACAATGCAGGGTAACGAGAGTAATGCAGGAGGATAGGTGATGTTGAAATCAATGTGAGGAATGCTATGTGTCAAAGCGTTAAAGCGAGTGGGCATGGGATGAGAGCAAAAATGGCGGAAATGCGACATAACGGAGAACGAACGTGTATCATGAGGTCGGGTGAGCTGCAGCGGTAACTTTCGTTGCCCCTGGTCCACCCTGAATCGTGGATGTTTTGAAGCCAAGTTGACGCATAACGGCTGATCAGTTAAATAATTTAATCTCAGATTCAGAAAGGGTCCACAGTTAATTACTCACCTAGCAGATCAGCCTTTTGCAGTGGTTTCGAAAGAGAAGCAGTAAAAAGATTGTTTGCTTCACCAGGATCCGTCCCACTGTACGCGCTCACAGCGATTATTGGAGTGTTGGTGTTTTTGCTGTTGGTACTCCTGATGTATCGTGCGGCACCCTCACCATCAACTAGAAAACTGTCAGGTATGTCCACTTTTAATAGCAAAGAGATACTCACGAACTGGCATGTGAAGGTCCATAAGGATACAGTCAAATTCTGATGATGAAATTAGCGTATGAATCGTGTATGACGGAAGCCAAACTTACTGATATCGCCCATTGCTACGCTGATGGCTTCCGATCCGTCAGCAACGACTACGCATCGACAACCCAAACGAATCAACAGAGTTTCAATGATTTTTGCCGTAATAGGATTATCTTCCGCAAGTAAACAAGTTACAGCGCGGTCACTGGGATCAGGCCCTTTCCGCAGATCGATAGAATGAACAGAGGAAGGCGGTGTGTTGTATTCTGGCTGGCTCCCATGGGCCGACGAATTCCAGGTTTCAGAACCAGAACCGTCTCCTGCACTAGACACCGAAGCCGTGCGCAACCGGCTTGGCATCGAATTCCGTCGTTCACCACCCTCTAGATGGTTAAGCTTGAAGCGCTCGACGGCACCATACTCTGATGGTTTCCGATTATGGCCCCCAGCAGCACTGCCTGGTGTAGATGGCGGGAGACTCGTTCGAGATGGAGACGATGCTAATGATGACGTAGAGGTAGCCGGCGATGGGGGATTCGTGGCCATGACCTTGGAATCAAGATTTGTGACCACATGGGGCGGTTTCTTGAAGCGCTGTGACATGCTACGCTTTCGCTGGTGGAAGCCAATTGGCTCAGTCAACGCTTGCGTAATGGGTGCCATCTGGTCTGTCTTGAGCTTGCGAATCACATCATCGTTGGCTTGCTTGAGAATGGGTAAATTCTTAAAACTGAATGAACCAAAATCGTCGCTATTCGGAGAAATTGTATCTTTGCCACTGGCAACAGGAACCGGGATGGAAACAGGAAGTGCCATAGAACCAGCGACGGGACTATCTGAGCTGGGTTGGCCAATGGCGATTTGATCATCGTCATCCTGGAATAGCTGGGGGATAGCGCCACGAGGGTCGAAGTAGTCTGTAGACTCAGGGTCTGTGACTTGGGGAATGAAGGCAGCTTCTGTAGTGGTAACCTTATCCCATTCAATTCCCTCAAAGAAAGGGTGGGCCTTAACCTCCTCCGTCCCGTCCGATCCCAGGCGTTCGGCAGGGTCAAGGGTCATCAATGCTGCCATGAAGTCACGCGCCTCGTCAGAGAACTCAATCCAGTCTTCGTGCCACTCGATATGTCCGGACAGAATGTTCTCGAAAACTTTCTCCGGTGTCTCCGCGTGGAAAGGTGGGATCCCGTACAAGAACTCGTAGGTAATGACACCAAGTGCCCACTACATCGTACAATAAGCCAAAAGACTGTCGAAACACAAAAAATAAACCTACCCAATCTACGGCAGCATCATCACCGCGAAGACCAAGAATGGTTTCAGGTGCAAGGTAGTCCGGCGTGCCAACAAATTTCTGCTCTCCCGGTGGTGTAGCGCCACTCGAATTAGAGTGAGAACGTAAATCGTTCGTGAGCTCTGTTGCGAACGACTGTAGCGGGCTTTCGTTCGGCCTACTTCGACGCATATGAACACCTGGGAAGGATTCCGACCCGCTTGATTCGCCGACATCATCTGCAGAAAGAGGATAAGGAGAATTTGCTATGCGTGGACCGGGTTGTGTCCGCTGAGAGAAGTACGAACCTCCACCAGTAACATCTGCATGAGTTAATGGTGATGACAAATAGGCAGAGTCCATCGATGGCGGCCGAGAGCGCGAGTTGTATCTCGTCAACGCTCGACCTACTTGGGTTTCTCGAGTCTGACGGCCAAGGAGACCAATTCTACTCAGGCCAAAATCAGTAAGCTTTAGATGTCCATGTTGATCAATAAGTAGATTGTCAGGTTTCAAGTCACTGAAATGGTGTAGTTAATTTTCAGGTTTGATACAGGCATCCAAGGCAACATACCGATGGACAACCCCACGCTGATGTAAATATTCCAAACCAAGAACAACCTCGGCAATATAGTTCTTGGTCCATTCCTCAGGCAGCGAACCCAGTGATTTGATGAGTGCAGCACAGTCACCACCGTTGAGGTACTCCATAACTAAGTATAAGTTATCTTTGCTTTGGAATGTGAAGTAAAGCTTGGCCACGAAAGGCGAGTCTGCTTGTTTCATGAGAATCATGCGCTCAGCCTTAACATTGGTAATCTGATTCTTCGCTATCATGTCGGCTTTCTTCAGGACTTTGATGGCGTAGTAATCCCCAGTGACTTTCTTTTTAGCTAGAAACACGGAACCAAAAGCGCCCTTACTGATGGGTTTGATGATGTCAAAGTCTTTGATGGACGCCGGCGTAGTGCGGGACAGCGACGCTGCTGGTGTCTGCCTAGGGGAGAGGGGCCCTGAAGCAGTCGCGACAGGGTTGATAGTGGACTGACGGCGATGTCCACGTTTCATAGAGGCCTCGCGCGTCAAAGAGGGTCCGTCTCGGGGTGAGAAAAGCGGAGATGTCGGCGGCGTGACAATGAACTTGGGCTCCAGCAGACTCGAGTTTGACTTACGAGTTTTGATCTGCAAATTGGGGCCATCATCAAGTGTCATAGGCGGCATAGAATCACCCGTTGAAGAAGCCACTATTGGAGCCGCAAGCGCGAGAGGGGAAGAGATTGATGAAGGAGTGGATGATCTAGTGTGGAGTGACTGGCGCTGACCGTATATAGGAATCGGGGCAGATGGAAGCGGGACAGATGCTGGTCGGGGTTCACAAGGGGTAGGGGTAGGCGCAGGAGATGACGAAGCCATTGGCGTTGGTCCAGATGATGTATCACCAGTGAAAGGGTATTGAGATCTGATGCTCGAGTGATCATCTTCATTCTCGGGGTCACCGTCACCCTCTTCGTCTTCGTCGCTGTCTTCAGACTCCTCTACAGTGGCAAGAACTTCCCCAACTCGTTCTTCCCACTCATGCCATATTTTCTCCGCATATCGAATTGTATTCTGCATACGAACGACATTGTCAATCTTCTGTCGCATGACACGTTCACCATCTTGGAGGAGTTGACCCAGAGCTGCATCCTCAGTGGTTGGTTTCGACCAATTCCGTATTTGGGAAATCTTCCGTTCAGAACCGGGTGATAACAGACGTTGGCGCTCAATCGGTTCCTTGGCTTCCTCGTCTTTGAGAGCGGGCATGGAAACCTCAGAGGCCACTTGTAGTATGTCATCAAGCTGATCTAGTAACCGTTTCTGTGTCTTCTTCACGCCAAACCGCTGCATCCTACCAGCACGGAATAGTTGCAAAGGGGAGGAAACGGAGGGTGTGGAGGTTGGCATAAAGATAGGCATGCCACGATACTCTGGAATAGCAGCTGAGGACGAACGGTCAACAGCCACTATAAGGTCACGAATTGTATTCCGTAATTCAGCAATAGACTCGTTGCATTCGACGATTTCGGCCTCAAGTCGGTGGGTCTCCGCACACGTTTCACTGTGTTTTTCAAAGTACCACTGCGGAATTTGGCACTCACAGATCCGACAAAGGATAGGATCTACCATAATAGGCTGACTGAAGGGGAAGGGTGTGGCGGGCTCCGTTGGCCTTCGGTCACCGAATGTAGCAAATGTGGATGAAGCAGGCTCGGGTGCCAAATCACCCGCCTCCAGATGGAATATCTCGTGTTCATAACGAGCAGGAGCAATCGGTTTAACGACCCACATGGTATGTGAAGGTTGACCGTCTTCACGGTCAATCATCAACATTCCCTTACCCTCCATAAGTTGGAAGAGTATACCAGAGGATGGATCGTGCTCGACATTTGGCTCGATCTGTAACTTGAATCGAACCTCAACGGTATGAGAATCATCTTCCAAAAGCCGCTGAGTTGCCTCTTTGAAGACACCCGAGTCGTCCTGAGCGAGTAGGCCTGATATCCGCGTCCCGGCCAGTTCATCAGGATCCGTGCTGCGGTGAATGATATTTAGGATGACTGTACATCATGAACATGAAGAGGCTTACCCAACCACTACTCTCCATGCATGATTGATCCAAATAAAATGATCACCGTCGAGGCTAAGCTCCATGACGATGTTCTGATTATGAGCCGTCTCTGCCTGAAGCCTTAACCGTTCGGTGGCTAGAACACGAGCAGATTCTGTGTTCTCCTTGCCAGATGGTCCGCGAGGTTGTGTCGGATGAATTTCTCGCGCGGGAGTTGTCGAGGTTGCGGAAAGAGCTTTCGGTTGTTCGTCCCTCGACTTTCGAGGCATTGCCGCTGGTTTTGCCGGGTGCGATTTGTTCTCGGCGTCGGCGTCGTCGTAATCGTTGAGTCTGAAGCCCTCCAGTTCTGGGTCATGTTGGTTAGAGGGTAATGGTACAGCAACCTCGTCGGCAGGTTTCATGACAAATGTCAACGGCTCGTCTTCTTCATTGTCGTTATCGTCGAAATTCCAGAATTGCTTTTCCGCCTCCCACCATTCTACCACTCGACTCAAGCTGGCTACCGCCAAGAGGACTTGGACATACCAATTCCTACCATGCCAGTCAGGGTGGTCATCCCATGCTTTTCCAATGTTTTGGACCCTCTGGACGAGAGATTCACATATCTTTGGCTGGATAGTGAGTTGGGTAACAGACATTTCAGTGATATCTGTGGCGACACCGATGATATCGTATAGTGCGGTCATAATCGGATCAACAGGGTCGTCGACAAGAATCCTGGAAGAGCGGCGGTTTGTTGCAGAAGAACCAGAAGAAATGAAGTCTGAAAAACTTGTGTGAGTAGAAAGTGGGGGGAGAGGGGACCTAGATCGAGAAGTAGACCGGGAGCTTTGGCCGGAACGTGGGTGGTGAACAGGAATGTGTATGGTGCGGGAAAGGCGGCGGGAGGGAGCACCGCCACCACCTCCCCAAGAAGTCGGGACGGAAGCGTTGATTTGCTTGCGGGCGATGGGAACATCAGGTAAAAGGGTGGTCGATGGGGCGGGGCTAAGAGCGATTACACTTGATGAAGCGGAGTTACTAAGTGGTCCGCCCCAGGGTAGAGTCTTTTGCCGGCGCAAAGAACCAGGGCTCGTCTGGGACCCAGTGGACACTGCGTTAAAGGGAAGCAATGAAGTAGGATGAGTCAGAGTTTGCACATTGGGGGATTCGTCTTGAAATAGGTACGCACGTTGACGACTGTGATTACTATAGTCAACCTCTGCTTCATAGCCGCCGTCTGAGCTGGATTCATCGGTCTGCAAAGCAGAACCAAAGTCTGCAGGCTGGAAAGGAAAAGCATCTCGGAGGGTCTCCGGGTCCCCAAGTTGCGAATCACGGTCTCGTTGCTCACGATCTCGCTCCGACTCGTGATCACCTTCTCTGAGTCTTTCCTCGAAAAACGTGGTGATATTGTTGGTGACTCGTTGCAGTTCTTTATCGCACTCGGCCTTGGCAGCCTTGAGACGTCGAGTTACATGGCGTCGAACGAATGGCATGGATACGGTATTAGAACCTGAACCATTGCTGCTGGAAGTGCTCTTCTGGAGCTGGGGGGGTGACAGGACAGATTCTGGGCTAAATATGAGAGGACTGGGCGGCTGTCGACGTTGGTAACCACTGTCCGACATGGAAATGCCGTGAAGAGGGAAGAAATTAAGGCAGCAATGACTGAAAAGTGCACGTTGGCAGGGACACAATCGTTATGATATGGTGGCCAGTATAGTTGAGAATAAGATATCGAGAATCGATAGGATGAGAGGAGAATGCTAGCACAACATGAAGTGGTTGGGAGGGGAAGGAGAGGGAAAGGCGGCTGTGGGATATCCGTAAGATCCAGGCCTAGACTAAGTGACTGGGCTGCGACTTGGATTTCCACCCTGGATCACATCAGCAACCAGTTTCTTAAAACATGCTATGCCCCTGCTACAACGAGTTATCTGTCTAATTACATAGATCCGCCCGGCGTTTACTCTATTCGATATTCATCTATCATCGTCTTCAACGGTGACGATACGAGATACATTTTTCAAATAAAATTTCAAGTTTTTTTTTGGCGTATACTAGTCGGAGTCATGGGTCATGGGGTATACTAAGGCAAATTTGAATCTCATCGCTGATCTCCGTGCCGGAACAGGAAATCAACAGGTCCTGGACAAATTTTCATCTTCAATTGGCACTTGGCTGCTACGAAAGTGCGTTGCTATGGCCTATTTCCTCACTTTCTAACGCGACTGTACCGTAGAATGCTTGCTCTTCTCCGCAACATCACACGTCGCCCTTCAACTGCCGTCTCCAAGTCGTTACTTGCTAAATATTCAACTGGCGAGTCTATTTGGGGATCCATCTCTGAAGTCCTGGAAGAAGTATCAGAAGAGCAACAAGCTCCTACACCTTCCTCCACCAATTTTTCAGGCTCAGCAGGCAGTGAGCTTCACGTCTCATAATGCTTATCAATTGGTATGATGACTCCATTTAGCTCGCCGTCGTAAACCAACTAAATGGAGGCCGTTCATGCCAAATACCGTATGTCGGTCTCTTTCAAGATAGATTATGAGGTTAGGCTTCTGACTTGTTATAGGTTATAAGACCACATGAACTGACCTATCAATCCCGCCTTGTTACTCCTCCGCCGCCTCGACGGAGAGCAGTCGTCGGACCACCACCCGGCGTCGCCCGCTATACCGACGTATTTCATCAATATGGTATCGACCCATTATCGCAAGCCCAAAATCCTGAAGTACTTGCTTCATTCTTGTCCGAGATGGGCAAGATATACAGTAGGAGTGTGACTGGCTTAACTATGAGGAGTCAGCGGAGGCTAGGCAAAGCTATCCGGAGAGCGAAAATGATGGGTGTTATTCCAGTTCTCAGCAAACCTAGAGCTATATACTCAAGTCATTCTAAACGGTGAATACATCCAAAGACTTCAAACCGATGCCGATCATCGGTTATGTTCCTCTCGTGGTCATTACATAGACTCTTCGACATCAAGGCCCATTAGCCCGGAGACCCCTGTCTCCCCAATATAAATAGACCAAAAGCACCTCCTCATGTTTTCGCATGATCAACCTGCTATGCCTCGCCATATGGTTCTCCTGAAGGAGTGAAGATCGCTTCTATGCCTTATTGGGGGTTTGAACAGGGGCCGCCGTCACATGAACTATTTTATGTAACGTCCAATGATTCAAATTCGAATGGGGCAAAGATAGCACGGAATTAAGTTTGGAGAACCGTAACCTTAACTCAGAACAAAGGATAAGGTGATGTTCAAGCGTGAGGCTCCTCAGGAGGTACATCGCAATCATTCGAAATAATGACAGACACAGCGAAATCCGATCCCGACGAGCATCGCGTCATGTTATAAGATTCACTGACCCATATTTCAATATTTCGGTGCATTAGGCCTTGATGGAGAGACCAAACTACCTTGAATGAATACCAGCCATTTCATAGCTCCGCTAGGAGCATCGTCCCAAGATTCTGAACAACCTGATCGCCCATAGCTTTTTCTACGGCTTCCTCCAAATGCCGTTTCGGATCTTGTTTACCCACATGCCGCGTCTTGAGCTGTTCAGTGGTTAGCGTAGATTCTTCTTGCACTGACTTGTTGTATGCTTCGGAGAGGCTAAGCATCGACTGCAACAAAAGCCTAAGGTCAGCATCTCACCGCACCTCAGCAAATCATACCTTGATCGCCTTCTCGTTCGCTTCCTTGTGCATGCTGAAGTCTTTCAGCTTCAAACCCTCTGTCCAATTTCTTTTGTGTAAGTTCATCAGCATCGATTGCTCCAGCTCGGTCTTGCGGTAATTAACGGCGATAGAGTAGTAGTGGCGATTCAGACCATGTATTAGGGCTTGTATTGATGGTTTGTTGATATGGCCAATGTTGGATGTCGTCTGCCGTGGTTCTTGGCCAGAAATGACGGATTGAGGATTAATAAGACGGAACGCATCTACAACGACCTTTCCTTTGACAGACTGTATGGGATCGATGACGACGGCAACAGAACGAGGATGGAGCGATTCAAATGACTTGGGGGGAGAAATCAGTGAGAACGTTATGTCAAGGAATAGTTCAAAGGTCACCTGTTGCGTGTTAATATCTACACTTGATAACCAACAACCAAACCCTGGATGCGAGTGATACCATCCCACCACCATTTCAGGTCTGATAGCTTATAAACCGATGTGTAGGGAGGAGTGCACCTGATACTCACCTTCCTGTTTGCTTTAACATATCCACCATCTTGGTCTGAAATACGTGGTCAACAGATTCAACTGTGACAGTGGTTCCAGACTGAGGCATGGCAAAGACGTCGATCACTTGGACAGTATACTCGTCCACGAAATCTCCTAACATTAGACCCATGACTTCCATTGGCACGCCCGCACGACCATGTTTAAGCATCTGTTACAAATACATCAGATACAAAGTGGGCTGGCTGAGAGTTGAACTGACCTTGAGGAGTGCGAGTGATGATATGTGAATGACTTCGCCACTGACACGATGAATTAGCTTGGGTTAGGTCAGGAAAGGGATTCCTACTTGTCAGGGACAGTTCCATCACCGCGTGAGGCCTGGCCCCCTTGCCTGGACATAGCTTGGGACATCAATTGGTCGAAATTCTGGTCCATAGTGTTCTATGCTAGATGACGCGTCTCGAACAGGCGTTGTTTGGTTTGAGCTCCGGAACCAAACACATGATTCAGTTTCTAGTTGGATTTGAAAGGGACTGACTCGGAGTTACGCTGATGCACACCAGTGAATTGTCAAATGCTCTTAATCCATATGCAAGCCAGTCAAGACCAAGACACGCCTACCAATCCCCCCCTGGACAGGCATCATTACTTGCGCAACAATATACTCCACACCGCAGCGAATTAGAACTGGCCATTGCCGAACGTCCACCACCCCCGTAAGACATTCCTTTTTCTCCTTAACTAGCCTTCAAGTCGTCAAACAGTGTCAGCGCCCCTCGCGCAAGACAACCTACTCCCGCTAACTTGCAAGCGGTTCATGAGCTTCTCCGCATTGTAGCCACGACCCGAGAATCACATGAGATCGAACGAAAGAGGAGAGTTGCATGGGAACAAGAACAGGAGGCAAAGTACACTCAGCGACAAGCAGAGATGGAAAGGCAAATGTTAGAATTGCGCCAAGAGATCACGTCCCTTCGATCCCTCCTCAACCCAAATCCACCGCTTTCAATTCCCTACGGTCAGCATAATACGTCGCACGCGATGGCTGTACAAAGACCTCCTCAAACTTCTGCTTCTCCGATGTCACCGGGATTTCACCCCTCGTCATATCCGCAACAAATGTTTGTCCACGGTTCCTCGAACCAGCCGCTTGATCATCAGGGAGGGCAGACCCAACCGTCAGTACGACCTGAAATTACCATCACCAAGCCTTCTGATCCTGCCGTGACTCCAGCACAATCCCCGCTTTACTCATTCGTTGAACCTTCGCAACTACAGCCTGAATGCTCCACCTCGCCTCGTCCACCCAACCGTAAAAAAAGGCAGACGTCTGACCTGTCCAGTGAAGATGAGTACAACAACTCGGACAGCTCTACTTCCGATAAATCACGACCTCTTAAACGCGCAAATCATCACGATAGACGATGCCTAACAATCAATGTAGGATGGTTCATGTTGGATCCATTTTTCAGCACCCCTAATCCCACTTATCTTCCAGCATGCCATGCGCGCGCACATCGTACGCCTCATGGGTTTTGAGGACGACAAGCAGCTGCCGGACAGTCACCCCGAGGGGGTCCTCCTTGGTCCTGAAGAGCCTATTCGCTTTGTCTGGGACAAAACGACAAAACAATCTGTCCACAACGCTCGAATGAAATCTCGTGTTCTAGCCGACCTTAAATCCAACCGGAAGCTATACAAACATGTCCCAGAGAAAGATTTCGGCAAGAAGATTATCGACGCCGCCTTTGAGCAATCCTTCACAACGTTGAGACAAAAGTTCAAGGCGCAGCGGGATGCCGCCACTGCTGCTTCTTTCAAGAAACGTGAAGACCTCAAATCACGAACTGCAAGACACCTATCCCGAAGGAAGCTTGTAAGTCATATGTTCTTATCTTGTTTTGTCGACTGTATCTATAACTATGTTTAGAAACTAAGCAGCCGCGCTGATGCCAGGCTGCAAGTAGACGTATTCGAACATGTCACATTTGATGGCGCCCTTCAGCTTGAGTGTATGTCTTCGGACGAATCAGATGTAGAATCTGGGGCGGGGTGCTCTGGAATTTATCGCACTCGTGGATATATGTGGCGGAGCTCACGTCTTCAAAGATTCTATTACATCCTTGACGATGAAGATAAGGCTGACAAACTGACGAAACCGAAGCGAGGCGTTGGGAAGAAAGAACGATACCCTGGCCCTCATAAAGACGGCTTCCACCTTCCGCCGCAAGGTGTAGCAACTTGGATGATCAGTAAGCAATGGATCAAAGCTTCACAGATGCGCTACACGGACCTTTCAGATGTTCTGAGCAGGCTAGTTAATGAATCCCCAGGATTCAATTGGGATCAGTTCGACATACTTGGAGATGAGAGTGGGGAGGACGAGCTACATACTTTTCAACCACAGCATGAATTATCTCCACTACAACACAACTCGGGAAGCACTTCCTCATTAACATACGCATTGGTTTAGCTGTTCATGGATTCTGTACCGTAATTGTATCGTATAACGCCAAGCAATATTCTCAAAATATCGTGAGAACGGCAGTTACTGAAGTTCTACATAAGTGTCCGAGTCTCCCATATGCTCAGACGTCCAAGTCGACAACTTCGAGCTGCTCAGTTCTGTTATGTCTTCAGAATCTAATGGTATGCAAATCATCCGCGTAATTCACACACGCTGATCACCCATCGGCCACAGAACCTCTTGCTACTGGGTCAGGACATTTCTGTATGTTATGTGATTGACATTATCTCGCTGGTTCTCTGATGAGAGACAAGACCGCAGGCGTGCAAAAGAATTCCTAGAACTTCATGACCAGGTCCAGGTATGTATTCTCCCGATATTCACCACATCATGCTCACTCCTACCCCTGGTAGACAAGCGTCGACTTACTGGATTCCTTGGAATCTTTCCTGTCTACATTCCAAAAAGATCTATCTGCAGTTTCCGGCCAAATCTCAGAGCTACAGAACCGAAGCAAGGATATCGACAATAGACTAAAAAGCCGAAGAGTGAGTAATACCTGGAGTTTCTTTGCCACCTATTATGATCTCTCCCCAATCATAGAGAATAGAGAAACCACTTTCAAACCTCATCACCGACATCACATTGTCGCCAGAGCTCACGACTCTCATACTAGATTCCGAAGTAGGGGAACCTTGGATCACCGCAATTCCAGACTTTGAGAGAAGACTTGAGACGGCGAAAGGTCGATCGCGTGTTAAAGCCGCCAGAGACCTGGGGGAAGTATTTGAGGGGTTACGGATAGTGGTATGTTTTCTTATTTTCTGTATTCATGCTGTTCACGATGTGTATGTCAAAGGCCGCTACGAAACTCCGAGCATTTTTTCTTGCCCTGTTTCGACCTATCCGAGGAAGTGTGACGACTAATATGCAAGTTATTCAAACGTCCGTTTTCTTGAAGTATAGTTCGTTGTTTGCATTTCTACAACGGCAAGCTCCCAATGTCGCGCATGAACTGCAAAGGTCATACGTAGGTGCAGCGCGTGTGTACTACGAAACAGGCTTTAGAAGGTATGCTCGAAGTCTTGGTTGGATCAAAGTTAGTCGTGACATCTCGCTATATGGATCTACTTACATAACTTCGCTAGAATCGGTCCATCGAGAAGCATGAATCGCTTGTGACAAGCGAACGAGAAGGGGACTTGAAAGTTGATGTTGACCGCCTTGCATACGCCAAAATAGAGGGTCCGGGCGTTACTCTGGCCTATATGGCAGATGACAAGACTCATGTGAGCATTCAGTCCCATTCCTGCGACTTCCGTTAAATCGAGGAGAAAGAAAGAACCCGTAGAGGCCTTGTTGCGATCCCTGCTACTTGTGTTCATGGACAACGCGACTGCCGAATACGCTTTCGTGACTGCATTTTTCTCATACGATGCCATTGGCCCTACCAGTGAATTCAGTAGCGCCACGTTGTCTCCTACGGCGTTCTTGTCGCCAGATCGAGGAACATTCGTGGAACAGCGATCTATGGTTGGCTCAGATGATGGTGGTCAACGCGTACGATCTGCTGGTATGGACAGCGCTAATGGTCTTCCCGTCGATGCAACACAGAAAGAAGCGCAAGCTACCGCAGACGCGTTATGGAAGCAAATAATGGACCCAGTTTTGGCTTACTGTGAAGTGTGTCCTTTTCTACATCTCTTACTGTACTTGAACGCTAGATTAACTTTGTTCTAGACATTTGTAAGATCAGTGTTAGAACCAATGCCTCCTTCAATACCTCTTCTTACCATGATTCGCCTAACGGAAGACATAATTCTTGAAGTTCAGAAACGGAATTGTCCACCTGTAGAGTTCTTTGTGTTCGGCCTCCGATTGCAAATGTGGCCTGTCTTCCAAAAGTCTATGGCGGATCATATCGATGCACTTAAAAAACTCGCGGAGGGCACGAGTTCAGGCTATTTTAGCCGTGCTCCGACAACTACAGACGCTAGTGTTATGAGCGTGAGTATGATCTGTATACAATGGCCTCAACTCACCGGACCTTCAGATCTGTAAACGATATACCACCCTTTTCAATTCGTTTATCAATCTAACAGATCAAGAAGATGAAACCATGATTTTTTCAAAGTAAAATTTAGTCTCTTTGATGGCGCACGTCCATAATTATTCCCTTTTCTAGTCTTCTCCGTTTACGACAGGAGCTATCAAAATTGATTCTGCGACACACTATCAACATTAGTGATATCGTGACAAAGGCGACAGCACAGTCCACAATCTATGAAATTTTACTTCAGGGCCTAAGTGTGCGTATCTTTTATGAAATTTGTAGCCATCGTCTTACTTTTATTTAGAGAGGTATACATTTTTCAGCTCATCCGAAGTCACAGCAAGAAATTGGATATTGGGCAAATTTGGAGGAGGAATCTAGGAGGAAAATTATATCTGCAGGCCATTCAAATTCTGGACGATAGCAAAGAGCTGCAGATTCTTTGAAGGCATTACTAAGGAATGGGCTATAATACATGTCCGATTAGCCATAGCCCCAGAAAATAATTGAAGGATATGTACTAAGTCGCAACTACTTATAAGACGCAGTCCTGCGACATTATTGGTCAGAATTTATCCTAGCCCAAGAATCGAAGTACAGACCGCTGGCCAATCTTCTGTGGGAACGAGGCCTTAAGAAGATTCCCGTTCTGTTTGCCAATGCCTAGTCTGTTCAATACATCTCGAACGTCTCCAGATCCAGAGTGTAGCGAACGTTTCTTGCTTCTTGTCCTCGACCGCGTCTGAGTAAGTCTTAGGTGATCTAACACTGTGCTTGGTGGTGCATGCTCAAGAGTGGAAACAGAAGGTGGCCTAGTGAGTGCGGGATTCGACATTGACATGCTGCTGCGACCTTCTAATGCCTCCCTGAGATCTGTGACGCCTACACCCCGGGTCGATTTAGCCAAACTTTGCAAGGAGATGTTTTCTATATGCATCAGAGCCGGGGAAATTTTAAGAAGGGGTGAGATCCCGTCTCCTCGTGTTGAGCTCTCATATGTGGGCGATTTCTCGACCGCTGTGTACGACCCGGGTCAGTCAGTTAATATTAGGTTTATGACCACTTACAGGCTCTGAGGGCTGCATCAGCAGTCCACGTAAAAGAAAACCGCCGAAGGAGTCCTTGTCTATCCAAACCAGTTGCTTCTTGCACAGACGGACTGGAAGTGATCGCTGCAAGCATTGCCTTTGAACTAACACCGCTCCACATCGTAGTTCTAGGAGGCTCTGGTGGGAACCCGACAGCACTTCGAGGCGATGTATGTGATCCTACCTCCATTGGTGGGATTTCGCACAGGTTGGTAGCTGTAGGCATGGAAGATAGGGCCTGATTATCTCGCTAAGTAGTCAGATCTTTGGATTTGGAAGATAGGCAAACCTTCTCCGCCATATCCGTTATATCTGATGAGTTCCATACCTTACCAACAGCCAACCAAACTCTTGCAATGACCTCTTTGACAACGTTGATACGGTGAAGCACACGAAAGTCATCCGTGCCCTTGGGCATAGTTGATGCGTCCAGGGCAAGTAGCATAGGAATACCTGTAATCAACCCTCGCACCGGAAGTTGTTCGTGTATTGTGGTAAGTATATTGAGGACGTGTGTGTAGTCTGCCAGGCACGCAGCAGCAAATGTAGATGCTTCAGATATCGTCCCTTCTAACAACCGGTGGACTACGGAAGCTTTGCGTAGTCGTGGACCTGGTGGCGCAGAGAAAGAGCGCCGACCAGTAGGTTGAGATTGAGCAAGGGAGTCCTTTACTTCAGTCTCGAACTCAGTTGGAGGGCTAGGAATTATGTTAACAGCCGAATCGTTGACCACCGATTGGGAGGGCGATGTGGAAGAACTCGAAGTCAGACCAAGCGAAGAAGTCGTGGAAAGGATATACAGATAAGCATGAACCGCGTTGAGGAATTTTGTACCAAAATCCCCAGCATGAAGTAAAACACTCATGGTCATGGCTTGCTGTAACGGGCCTTCAGCTAGTCGTCGCATCCTCTTTGCGCCATCAGAATCGGCGATATCACCATGTCTGGGCATCTCATTTGAGAGATAAAAGACTAGGGCATCTGCACAGTCAGCTCGCACGGAATAGTCACTGTCGCACAGAAGACTCAGAGTATCCTGCCAAGTATCTGGAGAAATTCGACTCCGTCGAGATGCACGAGCGGTTCCAGCGTCTTTTAGTGTCGGTTCAGACACATCTGCTGCTTCTTCCTGACTTTTCATGACATCCGTCATATTTGCGGCCTGTATAAGTCCCAACAGGCCGGCCAGAAGACAACGCACGGCCTGCGATCTACTGTGTGTGGAGCCAGATTTGTCACGCCCCAGAACATTTTGTCCTTCGATTACAACAAGGCGACTGACCAACTCCCCCTACAGATGGTTAACGTGAATAAATATTCAGGGTAATGGCACTCACAGCAAGATCTTGAATTTGATCAGAATAGTAAACGTGCCGCCCCAAGGAAGAAATACACTCCACTAAAGGGGGTATAAGGGGGTCATTTGGATCCAAAGCAGTACGACGAAGAAGCAGCGTGACAAGGTTGGACATAATATCCGATGTTGACAAATTTATCAGAGGAGTGGGCGAATTGAAGACCGCTGTCACCATAGCCAAGAGCGCAGTATGCAAGGGGGTAGCCGTAGTCTTCTCTGGACTTACTTGAAGCCGTTCCACTAACCAAGTCGGGACGGCATAACGATATTGATACTGGGACCATTCTGCCACTCTCCGAGCAAACCAACAGCAGTGATCTAGGCTGGTCCAGCCTTGCAACTGATCGAGACCGTCAAACGACGAATGCATGATATAGCCAATTTGGGCGCCGTTCGCGTTGCCTAGTAAGGAAAACAGAGCACGTAATGAAGCATTTGAGACGTCCGCCATCGATGGACCGTTGTCCCCGTCGATATGGATATGAATGGAAGCTGCACGTCGCTCTACAGTGGGTCGTGTTCTAAACTCGGCCAGATATGAGGAGATAGGTGCATCTTTGACTGCAGCCGCCCTGCTTCAAATTAAGAAAAATATCATTCCACAATTAAGCAAACTCACTGTTCATCTAGCGTGGTTATTTCGGTTTGGAGTAAGGTGCCCAAAATCGGCCGCATTATTCTGGAGACCTGGGCTCGGAACTGGACAGCATCATTATACAGAGCTTCGGAGTTCAGAGCCCCATTAAGGGCTGCAAAACCAATCAGACGAGTACTAAGGGTGTCTTAGGATAAGTTCAGAAAAGAGACACAAGGTATATTCTGACCGATTTTTGACCTCTTCGTCAGCTGCAGAGGAAGAACTCAAAAAAGCAAACTGGTTTAGGACTAGCAGATAATCTCTTGTCATGTTGCTATCAGTACCTATCAGATGGCCATCCGTGTACGTTGTCCAAGCGGTAAACTGCCAGCAACTGTTTAAGCAATATGACGTGCCGGGATGGAGGAAACATACAACGCTGGCTGCTCTCGTAATAACTTCCAAGTCAGTAGGAAGAGCGGAGAGCGTCACGTTGACGGAAGTCACTAGTGATGGGGAAAGAAGAGCAATGTCGCGTCTACATTCTGTTGCAAGTGATCGAAAAATTGCCAAGGTTATTAGAAGGGATCTGCGGCGCTGATGAATCAGGAGACCCCTAGCCTAATAACATGAGGTCCTCACGCCCTGTAGCGAAGATTTCCCGCCTGAGCTTTTCGACACTCGGTTCTAAGTCGCTTCTCCAGTTCATTGCCAAGTTTGGCTAATTTACTATAATGATTTGACCTGGACCGAGGTTAGTCATTAAAACATGACATGTTTTGGACCTACGCATAGTAAGTTAGGCGACTAAGTTCCTGTGAGTTGGGTGAATAATTCGGACCCGCCGTTAGCAGGGCTGAAGCAGGAGGATAGCAAGAATTGAGAAGTTGCACGTGATTGGGAGTGAAGAGAAGGTGCATGGCGTGAGGTAACTTGAAAACGAGCGTTTTAATTCTGCAATGGCACGTCGTATTGAATTAGGGTGTCATATAGAGCGACCACAAGATATTGAGTATTCAAACATTCAACATGGAAGAGACAAATAACGTTGTGGCTGGTCGCGTGATGATTGAAGGACCCGTGGGAACAACATACGTAAGTCGATATAACCTATAAGAGCACGCCTCTCTTTTTTTCGTTCTCCAGATGTAAACAGGTGAGCGTCCAGCATCTCATCTTCTTTTCTTTTCTGTGATGAAATTATTGCTGTGCACCAGGCCAAATGCATTCGTGCGTAACGACGACAACTACCCTGGCTCCCTTTATACGCTTGGGAGTCCTGATTATTATCTCCTTTTTGATCTTTTGTGTGCTGTCTGGATATCCCAACTAACTGACCCTTTCCTTAGGTCTTCCAAATTGCCAACTAAATAGTGAGCCCGCTCACTCTTTCTTACTACAGGGTTATACATGTGGATAGATTTAGTGTGTTTCGATCTCCAAGTTTAGCAGTGAATCTTGTACGTTTTTTGTAGTCGTAATTTTAATGACCGAGTAATCTCGCTCAAGCTTCCTCCTACCTGCTTTCACACTGTCGATTACCCACTCCGGTTTAACAACGTGAACTTTGATCCTTGTTCTCATAGTCAGAATCCTGTGTGTTTTTGATCCACTTAGTTGTTGTGAAGTCAAAATATGGGTGCAGCCCGAGGCCGTAGAGCTTGCAGATTGATGGGTGAGATGAAAATTCCCAGTGACGTGGAGCTGTACACACACTATCTGTCCGCCATACTGTGTTATAATTCTCTTCATCTCAATGTCTGTCGTGTTGTCTAAAAATCCATTGATATACACCCTAACATTGCGAAAAATTTTGGGCACGTCAATAGATGAATTAGCTTCTTGCTGACGTGCGAGGTTTTGCTTTCTGTCCTCAGAATAGTGTCGTTGACCTCTCCGTCCATCGGAAACTTGATGACCAGTTGAAGTGGAGAAAACTTGGTCTACATGGCCAGTCCACACGTGAACGAATGAAGTCATGACAAATATGATATGACGTACCTGAACGTTGGCCGACATCTGAATGTGTTATCGGATTTGACGGGTGTGCAAGTGTACTGAGTAGAACCTTATTCAGGGCCGACGAAGATGGCACCAGCTTGTTCGTCTGACAACTGCGGACGGGTTCCAACAACGTCAGGAAATGAAGAGTAAACTTACATAGAATCATATTCATTTGATTTCTTGCTAGACCAGTGGTGTAAGTCATAAGGCTGATATCTCGCTGTCGCGTCTCTTCCGATCTTGTCGCCATCGGTCTGAGGCTTGCCAAGGGAGGATGATTTGGAGACTACTGGGAAATATTTTTCCATGAATAAATAAGTACGTGAGACGTCGTTTAATTAGTTGGTGGATCGCAAGGAATGTCGTGTTGAATATGTACAAAGAAGTGTTGGGAGAAGAAAGTTAATACTTGAACTTCGACGCGATGACTCGTGATGAACACGCCGGTTTGCACGTGATTTGAGCCTATGATCAGATGCTGAGCCGACCTCGCCGGCTGACTCGGAGATGATGATCACTGGCAAGCTTAAGTTGTTATCATTGACGCGCCCGACAGCCATATTTTCGTCTTTCATTCGGTCTCATTCGTCGAAGCTCAGGGCGCTTCCTTTTATCTCTGGAAATATGTCTACTAGGACATATAAAGACGCCGTCGAACTCTTGAACTCTTTGCAATCCAACGCGGCAGCTTTGGAAGCAGCTCGCGCATCTGGTGGGCGTAGCGAATTTGCTATCCCGGAGATGCTTGAATACCTTGGAAGGATAGGTTACAGTGTACGTATTCATGTGGACGGGGCCCGTTTATTTCTATCGTCTCATGGGAGTTTCTGTAGCCGAATGACTTGAATGCGCTTAATGTTATACACATTACTGGGACTAAAGGCAAAGGCTCCACCAGTGCATTTACGGAATCTATACTTCGCCATCACACACCAGAGTGGAAAATTGGTGCGAGGTGAATCATCGGACCCAAATGACTATTCGTTGACGAGAAATTATGAGTAGGTCTATACACCTCCCCTCATCTAGTATCTGTGCGTGAACGCATCCGGATTAATGGGGCACCGATATCCGAAGAACGATTTGCGATGTTCTTCTTCGAAGTATGGGACAAACTCGTCCAAAATGATGCGGTATATCCAGTCCTTCCGCCCAGCGCACATTCAGATGACAAGTAAAATAGAGACAATCAACAAGTACAACTCTAATGCCTGGATACTTTCGGTTCATGACTCTAGTCGCATTCCACGCATTCCTTGCGCTTAAAATAAATGTGACGATTCTTGAAGTCGGGGTGGGAGGTGCCCATGACAGCACTAATATTGTGCCCAAACCCATTGTGACGGGAATATCAGCCTTGGGCATCGATCATGTCGCAGTCCTCGGCCCCACTCTAAAAGATATTGCCTGGCAGAAAGCGGGAATATTCAAGGTCAGTTACGAGCTTCGGAACTATCCGTCCATCTGCCCAATCCTTCTTCAGGAAGGAGTTCCCGCATTTACGGTGAACCAGCCGAAAGAAGGGATGTCTATACTTGAGGATAGAGCAAGAGAACTAAAGGCAAGTGCTCTATGGATCTCACCTTCCCATCGTGTTTCCCTTTCCACAGGCATCCAGTTTAACCGTGGCGTCGACATCTTCTGTGCCTGGTCTCTCCGAGGTTAAACTTGGTAAGGCTAGTCCATTGTATGATATTGATATTTCAATCTGTTGCTAGGCCTCGCAGGTACCCACCAGCTGCAAAATGCAACGCTTGCCGTTCATCTTGCGCGGTCATTTTTGCAATCACAAACATCATTACAAGATAGCAGTAATCTGCCTGAATCGTTCATCACTGGTCTGCAGAAAACCAAATGGCCTGGACGCTGTCAAACTGTCCAAGACCCTCGGCATAAAAAAACTACTTGGTATTTAGATGGGGCTCACACCGTCGAAAGCCTTGATTGTTGTATGCAATGGTTCGTTAGCCCAGGTGTAGGGCTGCAATCTGACCAAGTCACGTATGTTGTTGGACACCCGATTCTTATGTTTGATATTCAAAGTCTCTAGCAAAGAAATCCGGATCCTCGTTTTCAATTGCACCAGCGGTCGCTCTGGTCGTTCGTTGTTAGGTTCTATTCACTCGAACGTGTTTTCACAACTCAAACTACACGAACGAATGGCAACCCCAGATTTCTTCTTCGACCATGTAGTCTTTTGTACCAACGTCACATATGCTGATGGTCAATTTAAAGGAGGTGTGTCGTGTCCATGTTGGATGGCAGATGGTGTATGTCTAATGGAAATGCTAGATTTGAGATCACTAGCCATTCCAACTGATGATCTTGCGCAATTGAAGACCCAACGAGAACTTGCCTCGGTTTGGTCATCACTTATCCCAAGTTTCCCCAGCTGCAAAATACACGTACTACCATCCGTCGAGCATGCAGTGAAGGTGATTGAAAAGATAGAATCAGACTCTTTAGAACATATACAAGTCCTGGTTACTGGTAGCCTACATCTTGTTGGTGGAGTAATCGAGGTTGCAGGGCTGTCTGCTGTCGCCTTATAGAATGTCCACGGCAAATTATACCTATTTATCCTGAATAGATTTTTTCAGCAGGCTGATCAACGCCTTCGTCCACTAGGTTCTGTGCCATAGAAGCTGATGGCCTTTGGTAATCGTGAACAGAATGCTCACAGCACGTGGAACGAAGATATGCACACCTCCTTGTCGAGATACTTTCGTAGATGGGTCTTCAGCTTCCCAGAGGCTGAGCAAGAGAACTCATCTGTAGCCAGCTTTAAGAACACGTCGAAGTGTATCGGCTTCACCGACATTCGCGAATCAATAATGCTGTCAAACACATCCTGCTTGTCCACGAACCTCATACCGCAAGATACGGAGGTGTAAATTGGTGTCTCGAACTATGGTCTGTTTCATGCGTGCCTCCCATAGTTCATCGTAATTATCTTCTGATTCGATCACTCGTTTTCCTTTCCTTTTTGTATTAGTTTCCTTTGTTTTTAGGTTGTCCTTTTTCGGTGAGTGTACAATGTTAACATTGCCAAGAGAGCGTGAAAGACAGGTCGCCTCGGGCGGGGCATAACTCCGAGAAGGTGCTACAAATTGTTGCTGATTATCAGCTCCAGGATGGAAGTGGAGATAAGCATCGTCGTTATCCTTTTCACGCTCACTGAGCTGCCCATACGAATCCTCTGAGCCACTGATGTCACTGATATTACACCGTTTCCTGAAAGTTTGTGTTAGACCGTCAAGAACAATTTGGTTAGCATAGCCGTTTCTCCTCAACACTGGAGGCAGAGAGCGCTCTCTTGAGTTGGTTGCATCAGGGAAGAAATCAGGGGGGTTGAAAGGAGGTCCCTGTATGTTCTCAGCCATGTTCGAATAACGAATGACTAAGACACACATTCTTCGGGTTGGCCTTGGGGTCATCGCCGGCTGAGGGGGCTAGGAAATCTTCCCTACGCTTGAATAGCTCATGAGGGTGACGGATGACACTATTAAACTTTGATGGAGCAAAAGCTTGAGTGGCTGGCAAAGCACTGGCTTCCTCCTTGGAATTAGTCGGTGACGACGAATCTGCTATGATGTAGCGTGGGCCGATTGGCTGCTTTTTGGCCAATGTGCTTTGTCCGAAGGACGGCATATGGGCCGGCGAGTTAATGCCAACCTCTGTGGGATATTTGATAGAATCGAGTACAACTCGAGCCCGATCCAAGATCGCGTCGCGAGTAGTGGTGACACTTCTAACTGACTCGCTAACTTCTACACGCCGCCCTTTCTTTCTTGGAGAAGTGTCGGTAATAACGTGTTCATAGAAAGTCTTCGATGCTGGGGATTGCGCATGAGGGACAGATGCTTTGCCTTTCCCTTTCTTGTCTGAAACTTTTTCAGCATCTGCTACGACGCTGTCAATTTCCTTTCGGATGAGGACGCGAATAGTTTCGTTGGTGAAGGAAAGCTTCTTCGCACAAGACTGAACATGCTTGATTTTTTGGGCTGAGGTCTTCCTCGTTGTCCAGTGAGCATTACAACTGACACATTTAGTCAGCTTTGCCAGTTCAGCATCTGAGAAATCAGGAGAAAACTGATGTTTAGTCACTGGCTTCCTTTTCGGAGGGATGTGGGTAGTAGGCTCAATAACTGTGCTCGATCTTTTGCGGGAGGGGCCTGGTCTGGAAGATGGATCTGTCGCAGGCCGTTGCGGGTCTGTGAATGCAAATTGCCTAAAGTTAACTCTCCCGTCTGTGTCGTCGCTGTAGTTCGGTGAGATGCTGGGAAGCATGCAACCGTGAGATATCGCAATTGATTGCATGGTTACGGCGGAAGGAGACGAGGAAGGCGAAGGTATCCTCGGTGCCGTTGAAGCTTCTTCTGCTTCCGGCCAGACGTGTGGAACGTTGGTCTTTCGTGTTCCTTTATAATGATGTATTGATTGGTAACAGAAAGCAAGTTATTATTGGGATACATACCAGTACTCAATAAAATCATCCCAGAGCTCGAGTCCGAGGTGCAATCTATCACTGAAGTGTCAATAACCAAAATTTAGTTGCCTAAAGTTGAGTCTACCAGATATGTCAATGACATTAGTGTCATGGAGATGACGTCCTACGGATTCGTCGTCGGTAAGTTCGATAACTTCACGCGTCGTATTCTTTCTCTTTCTCTGCCTCCTCAATTCTTCTCGCTCAGGTTCCGAGTCATCCACGATCTCGTCTCGAAAGCTTCCTGCCATAGGAACTAGTAAAAGCTTAAACCGTCACGGTGGAGGTGACTGAGCCTCTTGAAAAGACCTTACGTAAAGTAACGCGACGCGTTATTTTTGACTATTTACCTCGTCACGGTGGCCCTAATCGCGACTCGGATTTTCACTGATCGTCGAGGATTTCTTTCTAGGCCGTCGCTCATCTTTCCCTTGCAATAAGCAGTCAATTTACGTTTATCGCGTACCATGAATCTCGCCAAAGGTGCCTTGTTGGCCACGGGCGTAAATGTAGAGCATGTATCTCCACAAGAACTATACGATGTCATGACTGCTGCTTCCTCTCAAGATCCTGCACAGATTCAGGAGTCCAGTAAACGTCTCAAGCAGATGCTTGATATGTTTGGTACCTTCGATGCCTTGCATGAAATTGCCGCACAAAGGACGGTGCCGTTAATTATTCGGCAACAATCCATTATCCAGTTCAAGAATGCAGCGCTAGGCCATTGGAAGTCACGAAAGTCAGCACTCGATGATGGTCCATTCTTATTAATTCTAATGTCAACATGTATAGGGTACTCTCGGACGAACAGAGGATGCGGATTCGTAATCGTTGCCTCACATTTCTCGATGAGGAAGATGACACCGTACAGTCGCCTTTTGCTGTTTCATTGTCTATTCCTGACCCATCTGTCCATCATAGATCGCTCAATGCAATGAGATTATAGTATCAAAGATTTCACGGCAGGACTTTCCTACCAACTGGTGAGTATCTGTCTGCTTCTCTCCTACCCATTTATTATATACCATCTTAAGGGGTTCTCTTGTGAACGATATTCTTGGTATGGTTTATTTGAAGTTGCAAGCGCGGTATACAGCAATGGACCAAGACCCACGGAATGTGCTGATCTTGCGTAGAAGCATGAAGCTCCTGAACGGGATATTGAAGGAGTTTGCCAGCTTCAAGATGTTAAATGGTGTCAAGACGATGGCAAAGGTGAGATAATTTCTATGTGCCACTGGGTCTCATCCTCCTCGATTTTCAGATCGTTGCAGATCTCCACCTCGTGCTTTACAATTACTATTCGCAAATGTCCACACATATTTCCCGCCGCGCCATAACGGTACAATCTATTGGCTCGATTCGTGTTTATGAAGACATCGTATTGGCTCATCTGGTGTATAAATGTATTGTAAAAATGGCTGTCTGGTTGTGGAGCAGGATAGACAAAGTGCCGAAGGACGAATCGGAGAGAAATCAAGCTTGGGTCGGCCCTCTTTCTTTATGGCGTGCTATGCGTAATGACTTACGTTATTTGCAGTTACGCGGATTATTCCAAAATTCGGCCATACAACTTAAAAACCTCACAGAACTGCGCACCAGCGTCGTTATGTCACTCACCCAAAGTGGGCTCGCTCTTGACTCAAGTACTTGTCTCTCAGTCAATATCCTTACACGGCATATCCGACATTTTGGCAAATTCTTCCGACGTCTGCAACAGCTTTCGCAATCTCGATTTGTCGAGTTACCTATGTGTGGCGAAATGATACTCTTTTACTGGTCACAAGTTGATGAGGCTACACGTGGACCCCCGAAATTGATTAACGGTGAGAATTATCACTCTGCCCCGGGCCTCAGTAACGTCCTCTCGCCAGATACCAATGAAGCCGTGTACCCTGTCCGTTTTCTTGTTCAAGGTATGGTACTCTTCAAGGAGAGTCTTTCTAGATGGACTACCCATCCCCGGAGAGATGGAGTTCCTAATAAAAATAGTATGTTTGCAACCTTCAATTGCCCTGATCCCATTTCACTTTCAAATTACCCTAGCACTCTCTGAAGAGTTTATTAAAAACGCGGTGGAGTTACTCATAACACGATTTATGCCTCTCAACCCAACCGATCTAGAGCAGTGGATGGCCGATCCTGAGGAGTGGGTAAACAATGAAGACAAGGAAAATGATCTTTGGGAATATGAAATACGGGTACGTCATTTGCAAGGAGACAGTTCGATTTTATTATACAATCTCTTGTCAGCCTTGCAGTGAAAGAGTTCTCATGCAGCTGTGCAATCAATATGCACAGGTTGTCATACCGTTATTAAAGGAAATTTTCAACCAGGTTGCTGGTAAATAGGTTTGTTTTGTTGTCGGCTACTATATGGAAATTGACTATCGTCTTAGCTGAGCATTCAGTCGACCTTCAGAGTGTTGTCCAAAAAGAGGCTCTCTACTGTGCCATTGGACGATGTGCCATCCGATTAAAGGATGTGATTCCGTTTACACAGTGGCTGGAGCAAACACTTACTCTTGAGGCTCGCGAGACAAATCCGAAGTAAGTAATAGCAGTTAATGCCATTATCGGTACAAAGTCCTGAGTTCAAAGCAATAGCTACCCTATCATCAAGCGCCGGATCGCGTGGCTAATCGGAAAATGGGTTTTTGAAAATAGTTCCTCGCCCAATAATCCAAGGATCTGGGAAATATTAGTCCATTTACTGAAGGACCGTGGACCAGGGACAGATTCCGTTGTGCGCTTAACCGCGGCCGTGGCTCTGAAGGAATGCCTTGATGTAAATTCTACCTCATACCCAGCCAGTCAACTTTTGACATAAACCTCCTACAGAGTCTCGATTTTAAGCCTGAGTGCTTTGCGCCGTTCTTGCCGACAGCTGTCTCAGAACTGATAAAGTTACTTGGCGAAGCGGACACGTTCGACAGCAAGCGCCGTATCGACCATAGTCTCAATGTTCTCATTGAACGGGCGGGGGATCGGGTATCTGCGATTTATGTCTCACTCACGCGCTACTCACCGTGCTTCTCTAGATTGTTCCATTCATGGCTATGATTGTTGAACCTCTGCCTCGACTTTGTAGGCCGGTTCTTATTATTCCTCGTAACAGACTTTTCAACCTCTAGTCAGGGACCGAAGCTGGCGACCAGTGGCTATTTAAGTCATCGCTTCTTGTCACCGTCACGAAACTGGTCGAGGTTAGCTAGCTGCGTATCAGGATTTTATTGGTGCTCATGATATTGTTAGTCCGTAGGTTCCGAATCTACATCTCTAGGCGAAATTGTTGTTCCGTTGGTTCGAGAAAGCCTATCACCTGGAGTAGGCAGACGTTCTCTATTTCGTTATTGTCATTTTTACCTTATGCAGGTTATCATCAATCTTGATGAGGACGGGCTAAATCTTTGGTTGACTGCCCTTCGAAATACGCTCACCCTATCAAGTGTCAACGGTGCACCAGCATTATTTGATCTCTTCCCTCAAGCACTGTTACTACTCTCATCAAATCTGGACCTGCTCGGGAAAACAACAAACATAATTGAATCCTATTTTTTATTAGATGCACCTGCTTTGTTACAGGTTGGTCAAACATGTCTCAGCATCGTACATGCTGAGATGGTTGTGTTTAGGCCGCTGCAGTGGATGTGTTCAGCACCCTTCTTACAGCGCTTAGAAGTCAAGCAGTCATGGTGAACATAAAAGATCTACTGATTGCTCTGAATTTACTTATCCAACTCACTCCGTCGAACCTTTGGGGAGAGCCTATGCATATATCTGGTCTCTTCGCTTATATATTAACAACCCTCATCGACGGAGAGGTAATTTACCTTTTCATGTGCTTGGATGTGAGACTTATTATGAATAGATCTCAACGCTTTTGCTAACAGAGCATATATACCTCCTTGCACGGATTGTGATGGCGGATGCCCAAATGTTCCTCCAGTTGATGTCCGCTACTGCAGCATCGCGAAATGTGACGGAAGCTTACCTATACGAAGGACTACTTGATCAGTGGTGGAGCAAAGTAAGTGTTCCTCTGATTCTGATTTTTGTGTGGGCACTTATATACAGGATTTTCAGTTTGACAATATGAGTGAACCACGTCACCGCAAGCTTACTGCCATGGGTATTGCATCTCTTGTTTCAACGGGGCGCCCCGAAGTGCTTCAACGGCTTCCGATTGAAATCTTTAACCTTTGGATCGATGTCTTTTGTGAAATCAAGGAGGCGCACATCTCTGCTGAAAACGATAGGACTGAGTTTGTGTGCATGTTACTTTACCCGGCCGTAGTACTAAAAAACTTGATACTTTTGATAGCTCCCCATCGCCTTCTCCCTCGAGCCTTAGAAGATATTGGGAACTCGACGAAGCGCCGCTGTATTATTATCAGGGGACAGAAGGAACGCCGGAATATGACCGACGGAAAGCCGTACGTACGATCGCACATCCTTTACCAAATGTAAATCATCCTGGTGACACAGCTCTACGACCGTGACCCAGTTCGGACGAGGCAACTTGGCGCACACGTTGCAGTACACCTCCGACTGGCCGAATCGACATGCGGCGCAGGGGTATTCCGAGTGAATTATCTAGAGAAAGCGGACCCAGCTGTCTTGAAGCAGATTCAGGACGAATTAATTCATGTCTGACAGGAGAGCCTCCACAATGACTTGCAGGAAACCATATGTTTTCGAGAGTCTACTAGTTTTTATGGATATAGACACTTGCTAATGATACTCTACGTTTGTAGCTCTAGCAACGAAGTTATTTCACTATTCCGAACACCTACCCCGGCCCTCTACGATAGTCTTCTGCTTCATCTGTATCGAAATCGTTGCTGAACTCGGACTCACTCTCGTTGGCCTCCCTTTCAGATTCGACAATATATCTCCCCGCACTCTTCACTGTCTCTGTGCACCGCAAACACTCCCATCCATCATCCTCTCCGTCATCTGACACTCGCATCATTCTCTCTGTAATACAGAAATAGCAATAGAGGTCTCCGCATGATGTCGAATAGGGATTATATATAGGAAAAGCGGGCGGCTCAGTATCCGTACCAGAAGAGACAAGTTCAGAAGAGGGAACTGATGACTGATGACCCGCTGCCAAGGTAGTGAGCACATTAGCAGGGTCTGCGAGATTGAGGTTCAAAGATGCATTTTCAGCACAAATGGCGCATTGATCTCGCGGTAGTGACCAATACTTTCCATGTTTCTGGGAGTTGCTTTTATGTTGACCTCGTGATAATGGTGGGGGTGACTTTAATGGTAGCGAGGCCTTAAGAGTGACTGCGGGAAGCAAGTTTCCAAGACGGTTGAGACGGCGACGGATAGTCCGAGCATCAATGAGTGGAAGAATGAACAGAAGGAATTCCTAAGCATGGTAAATTGCTAGTCATTTCAACAGAACTGTGTTCGACGTACGGTGAAGGCATGCCAGACCATTTGGCGGTTCATAAACTCGTAACTAACATCACGCCTGGCAAGCCTGCGCAAGGGCTCTAGTCTCATTTTGAGAAGTCTATCAGAGATCGCCCGATACCTATGGACGAATTGGAATAACTGGAAAGGACTGCGAGGTAAGCCACAAACCGTCCATCCCATAGGAAAACAACAAAATTTGTGACACCCAATAATGCATGTGTTGATTCTATGGAAGTCATGACATCCCATGCTTTTCGGCGCCGATCGGATGACGGCGCGTCGGGCCACGCAGATGAAAGAGCGTATGACCGAAGCTTTGTATGTAAGTACGGTAAAACGATGGTCAATGTTGCATGTATGAGAAGTATTCGCCGGGGAATGCCTGACGCTATGGAAGCAGTCAGAGGCTGAACCCAGACATAAACAAAAAGAAAGAACGCACGAGAAAGATAAGGATCGGAAGATGGAGGGACAGTATAACGAAGATCCTGCAGCTTAGCTCCGTAGCTCGTTCCTGTGTTCCACATAGATAGTTTGTAGAGAGTGAGCCGTATAAACAAGCTCAGTTCAGGCTCGATCCGGGCTTTTAATGAAGCCTGTGTGCGAGTATGATTGATCGAAAAAACAACGGCATGTCACTTGCTGGCATACATTTATCAAGGAGAGCGCACTGTTGAGAGGTTCCAGGAGTAACTGAACAAGCTCCTGGTCCAAAAGTTCCGAGTCCAACTGGCCAACTCGAATGATACGAGGATGAGGTGAGTTCTGCGACTTTAGGATGTCCCGTATGGAAGAGAGTCTTGGCTGCGCTGTGTTCCATGCTTCCTCCCAAATCGTAGTGTTAGCCATAGAGTACGTGATCATGTGATCGATATTAGAGTCAATCTAACTATCATGTCCGAGTCATTGCAGCAGCTCATTTTGGATACCCTAGATGCACATTCGGCCATTCAGGACACTCGATCTTTGACTATCCCGGGTCAATCACAACCAGCTACATCCCATGAGGACCAAATTACTATTCTTGGTGCGCTCAACTCATTGTTGAGTCGCGATGTAGGTCCCGATCTGGTGGTTTATTATATTCCATATTCCATAACCTAGAATCTCCCAGATGATAAAATTCGATACGCATGAGAATGTTGCTCACATGGCAACACCTGAAGGAGTACAAATCATAAACGAGGGCTCGCATGAAGCTCGTGTTTGGGCGGCACTTCCGGAGAAAGGGAAGGGAGAATCCCTTGCTCCTACGCAACTAAAAACCCAAGTGGGAGAAGAGACGTCCAAGGTTGGGCAAGGACGTGCGTTTAAGAACGGATGGATTGGGAAGGAGGGCAATGGCTTGGTGAAACTTGTTCGTTCTTATCATTCTTTGACGATGGGGCCAATCTTCTGATTGGCGAACACATGGAATCAGGTCTCAGACATACAAGACACAACTCGAATAGATCTACAAGAGATCGCCTCCACGGGGACTTTGAAAGCAGGAGAGAAAACACTGGCAGATTTACGAAAACGCAAGCTTGTCGTTCAAAGGTATAATCAACTCAAGCAATTCACTTGTCCACCATACTGACATCGTCTAGGAAGATACAGTGGTTTTCTGTGCACAAAGGAGCCAATTTTAGCACATCTACAGCAAAACCAGAAACTGATCTGACCGTTGACATGTTGACATCGTGAGTTCCCATTTCGCTGTCTCGCATTTAGTATACATATTCGCCATTGCAGAGGAGCTTGGAAGATGTCGACCTTCAAAAAGTACAATTTCGAAGCTGAAGGCGTTCCGACGAACGGCGGTGCGCTGCACCCACTTCTCAAGGTCCGTGAGGAAATCCGGAATATTTTTTTAGAGATGGGGTGTGTACACATCATGTTCCGGGAAGAGACTTACGTGGATACAACGAATAAAAAGATTTGCAGAAATGCCTACATCGTCTTTTGTTGAATCTGGTTTTTGGTGTTTCGATGCATTGTTTGTGCCCCAGCAACATCCCGCAAGAGATTTACAGGACACATTCTACCTTTCAGGTGATCATGATTCTACCCGTCCTATCCCCGTCTTATATCTATGTCCTACAGATCCGAAACATTCACTTGCCCCCGAACCGTCTTATTATAAACTTGTCTCCACTGTCCATGAACATGGAGGATTTGGCTCGACCGGATACCGTGCTCCCTGGGTGCACGAAGAGTCCACTAAACTGCTTCTAAGGACCCACACCACGGCATCCTCGGCGCACATGCTTTACAAACTGGCAGCGAAATGCAGAGGAGAGGAAATACCTGGAGACGAGAAGGAATTCGCTCACGGGGCCAGTGCTACGACAGGAAGTCCCAAGAAAGATGATGGCTTCCGCCCCGCCAAGTTATTCAGCATCGACCGGGTTTTCAGAAATGAGACAATGGATGCGACACATCTGGCTGAATTTCATCAAGTGGAGGGTGTTGTTGCTGATCGCGGATTAACGTTAGCTGATCTAATCGGTGCGTTCCTGTCAGCATTCATACTGTCCAGAGACTCATTTTCGCTCCAGGCTTTATGCGAGTTTTCTTCAACAAAATGGGCATCGATAGGGTAAGATTCAAACCCGCTTACAATCCATACACGGAGGTCCGTCTGTTATTACCGGTTATGAATTCTTAATCACCGTTTCATTCATTCATAGCCCTCTCTTGAAATATTTGCCTTCCATCCAATGCTCAACCGCTGGGTAGAGGTTGGGAACAGTGGGATGTTCCGTCCCGAAATGCTTGAACCGATGGGATTCCCTAAGGATGTGCGTGTCCACGGATGGGGTCTGAGCTTGGAACGACCCACTATGATCCGGTAAGTTTTATTGCCTGAATTTCACAGAGCAAGCTAACAGTGCCGATCAGATATGGAATCAATAATATTCGGACATTAGTGGGACATAAAGTATCAATAGAAGGTATCGAGAACTCGCCGGCTGTGATGTTCTAGTCTTAAAGACTAGGAAAATGTGTGCATAGACAACAATCATATTACAGTGTGAGCCAATCGCCGTAAGGTAACAAAGAAGGATTCAGGGGAACCAAAAAAATTTCAAGAATTTTACCCGTCGCTGAATCAGAAAGAGAATACAGCAGCATTCTTCCGTGTGCCAAAAGCATATACGAGAGCCTGGCTCATGAAAAGCCCAACGGTGATGCCGATTGTTACTGCAATCATAGCACCTCCAATATCAATACCGTTGCCATTTGCAGTGATACCTCCCGCTTGAGAGAGTCCAGACTAATCATAGTATCGTGAAGAAAGCAAGACGAAATCTTGTTAAAGAATACGTACAGGCACCAAAAACAAGACGCCCGTGACCATGGATGTGAATGCCGTGCCTCCCATTCTTCGCGAGTACGCATTGCCCAGAACTCCTACAGTGAATGCACCAATGGCAGAAACGACGTCTGAGCGATTGAATATATAGTGATTGGCAACCTTGTTCGACGCGTAAGAGCAACATGATATGATGACCATCACGGGAAGCTGCCTGCTGCGGAATGGCTGCAGATTCGCAAGTGAAGATATGGTAGAAAACGTGGGGACAATCAAAATCGAAGTCCACCATGGGAACGGCTGGAGATACCATCCGAACTTGCTCGGGCGATAACATCCATCATGGATATCGTAGCGATTGGGAGCGACTGCATGCGTGAAAGTCCATGTGCCAGCCACGGGGAGGCCATTGTCTGCAGTAGCGTTGTCACCCGTCCAACTTCCTGTCATTATAACTGTGGAGGCAAGGCTGGCTGCCAAAGAATCTAGATGATGGCGGGCTTTGGGGTCAACCAGGAGGTAGAAATCGGACCCAATCTGTAAGCCAAATCCCTTCACATTCGGTGAGTACCCCAACTTGGCTCAAGGCAAAGTGCTCACCAAAAACAAGGTATAGATTAGGGCATAGACCATTTTAACACTGCCACACACGATATTCTTGGAAGCAAGCTCAAGGGAGCTGCTCACTGCAACGGAGAAATATCAGTCCAACATCCTTGAAAACCGAGAGAAATGTACAAATCAAGTAGCCAGGCAAAATACCGATGATGGCAGAAGAAGAGATGGCTGTATAACAGAAAAGCTGGGTCCTGATACTGCTGAGACCTCGTGCAATGAATGAGACTATAATTGCAATAGTAATCCTAAAGCAGATCAGTTGGCTACTAAAGGAACAGCTGAACAACGACGCACTCGAATACGTTGGCATACATAGCACTTTTCGTGGCGACATTGAGCTGAAGGGTGGCTAAGACAAGCGCACCAGAACCAGCTATCCACATGTCCATGAAAGATCCACCAAAAGCAAGGGGACAGATAAGTGCTGAAAGGCAGAAGGCAAAGATACATCGTGCCCAAATTGGGTAAAGAGGCGGAGCAGTGAGCAGTTTTCCTAGATAATCCGAAGCCATTTTTGCGCTCATCTCATCGTGGACTACGGCACGATAGAGAATGTGAACTTTGTGAAGAGCGCCTAGCGAAAGCCTTCCGCCACATTTTATAAAGTGAGTTTCAGAGCACCCAAGATCCTGGTCACCAAAAGAACAAATGATGACATTTGGGAGATGTATGAATTCGGCTTCCACTTCGAGTATCCGGGCAGCAGCCACTAATTGTGATTCGATCCTGTGTGATGGCGCCCCAAAGGTCATGAGTGTTTTTGCAAGCATGATCAGGTATTCCTGTCGGTTAAGCATCGCTGTCATCATGAGGTCAAACTCGATAAATGGCAAAGAGGAGGGCATATACAAGATACATTGAATTCGATCTTGACACGACGTCGATGTTTACGGCGGGTCCGGTAATCCATTTTACGGAGCGTATCTCTTTCTATATCTTCTGGATCTTCTAAATACTTCGCCCTGATACCAGTAACTCGGGGATCATCGGGATCGAGCATATCGGAATTTCCGGATGCGGTTGACGCCGCCGAGTCTCTGCGGCGCATGAAATTACGAGCACTGGTGTATGCGTAGCCATCCGATCCAGTATCAGACCCCTGCCGTTGCATATCCGCTTGGCCTTGGTTTTGAGCGTTTAGTGCATAGAGATCCAACATGTTGGAGGGTATTCCGCGCTTCTTAAGAGCGCGTTCGGTTTCAGGATCAGTTTCTTCATCTTCGTATGGAACGTATTCGCGGATGGTGGGTTGTTTATCTGAGAAGCTGACACTACGACGGCGAGCAAAAGGTCTTTTTAATGACTGTGTAGCTGAACCGCCAGGGGCAGAGTATGCGTCTTGTGGGGGTCGTATGTCGTACGGATGTTGATAGGACGAGAAAGAGTATTTCGCATAATGGTCATTCCTGTCTCCTCCAGATCCATCATTGAGGGTCGCGTCGCTTGGACGTCGTGCATCATCGGGAGCAATGTCGCTGAGACGTCGTGAAGGGAATTCCTCGGGACTTGGAACACCAGCAGGAGAGTACTGTTGTGTGGTGTCGTAGATCGGAATTTGCCAATGCGGTTCCATAAGATTCTCAGGGCGAGGAGTAGGATGAACAGTAGCTGCCATACTGACAGAAGGATTGCTTGGTTGGACCTGATACCCTTGTTCCACAGGCTGGGCAAAGAGATTTCTCCGAGGGATACTAGACGTAGCTGCAGGTGGGGGCGATTGTAAACCAGAGTCGCCGAAGTCCAAATGCGGGTCCCCAGATAGCATTTTTGGTGTACTACAAGTCTAGTGAAAACACAGATGATGGTACATAGCAGAGCGCGAGGTGCGACACTGCGAACAACTTGAACTTATTAATAATAAAGCGCGTTGTTTGTCTGCGTTTGCCTAGTCTATACTACCTAGCTTCCGAATTCCTACTAGCGTTTATCGTCAGGCTTTACAGCCAGGGATGGTGGGTACTTCTCAGCCAGTGGGGGCCACCAGTATTGTGATGTATATTTCTCATAGGCACGAGTGTCGGTCGATCCGACGGCGTAGCCAACAGGTTCATCGGATTCATCCACCAGCACGAATGCCCACGTTGTGGGAGATTTGACATAGGGAACTGAGTAGACGAGCACAGGAAGCTCCCTGTAATCGTGAAGGTGTTCTGCAGATTTCCCCGCATCCGCGGTGAGCAGACAGATCCGAGATAAGGCAGGACTGTCTGCTTCTGTTGCTTTGCTGATCGTCAGTGACATCCTTATCCCAATGTTGGCTGATGATTTTTTCACAATTTAGTACTTTATATAGAGTACCATGCGCAGGTCCTTCCGGGCCGTACATCACCTAGATTTACAATGTACGAGTGGATGGTCGCATTATTCCAATTCTTCTAAGTCCATTCACAACAGTCCAGCATTCCTCAAATCAGCTTGTAGTCTCCTCTCATTTGCCAGGGCCTCCGCTATCTGTCGACTCCGTTCAGGATCATGAGCATCCGCAGGTATCATGAGATCGGTTTCCCGTGCCTCTCGGTCGCCCTCGTGCACATCTCCCTCTTCCGCTCTAGCCAGAAGGGCCAACTGACGTTCCTCTGAATTGGGATTTCTACGTGGTCCAAACCCAAAGCCTTGGCGGAACATATCTACTCGAGACGTACCGCGTAGACTAAAAGCTTGCTCCAGTCGCGAAAGGAAAGCCCCACGTGATGATGGCGTGTTAGCCGGGGCATTTGAATGGTCTTGTTGGGACGCAAGAATGCCGCGTTCCCACCGCTTAACACGCCAGAATCCGAGTAAGGATGTGAGAAGGATGAACCAGCCTATCAATGGCAAGCTTAAACTGAAGGTGACTTTGAAAGAGCATATCTAACCCACCAACTGTCATGAGGAAGAATGATAACCATTCTGTAGTAGCATCTGCGACTAGCGTATTGGCTTGTTCTTCTGTCATTGTCGCATTAGAGACACTGTGGTGATGGCCATAGTAAGGGGAGTCTCCAGATTCAGATGGAATGGGTGGGGGTGACCAACTACGGTTCCATACAGAATCACCTTTGGTTCCACTGGGGTCATCTAAATGCCCTCTCAAGGCGAAGCCATATTGGATTAATGTTACGCCCAGACCGGCACGAGAACCGAGGCGTGCGGCATGCGTCGTGTGCAAAAGGTAAGTGAGAAGGAATCCGACAAATTGGAAGGATATTGATACAAGCATGTTCCACAAAAACGAAAATAAGGAGCCAGTGGGTAGCGAGTCCACAATCATTTCTCCGATCTCGCCGGGAGCAAAGGGTGCATGGACCGTAGTCTCCCAGTACGGAGGAACAGCATCAGCTTGTGCAGACGCATACGATGGCGGGGCTTCTGGACGGGTGTCTTCAGGGACGATATAAGTGTCATCACCTACAATAACAGTCAACAGGTGTGGTTTGGAGCAGCATAGCCTTACCATCTTGAATAGTGATGGGTCGTGTCGGTTTTGCGGTAACATTGGCGAAAACACCATCATTGTGAGTTCCGCCACCAACAACGCCTATTGGGCGCCGTCGAGTAATGCCAAGGCGTTCTGCGAAGGAAGAAGGCAATACCGCAGCAGCTGTTCGTCTAAGCCAATTGTGTTGGGGTACGGGTGCTGAATCGAATGAGGGAATGAAGCCGTTGGAATTCCCGTGGTCGTTGGGGAGGGCAACCTCAGATGGCCGCGGTGGAGAACCTGGTGGCGGGCAGTCATAATCGACACGCTCGAAATCATACGTTCTTGGTGTGAGCTGCGAAGTGACAGCTTGAGTAGATGTATGGGAAGTGGGAACAGGGTTCAATGGCTGAGATTCTGAGGGCTCATTATCCTCATCTTCGTCTTCAGAATCATCAAACGCAGCCTCCATCTCGGCCTCTGTATCGTGTGCATGTCTGTCTGATCTTGGATTATTAGGGAGGGCAGAATAGCGAACAGCCATAGAAAAAGTAAAAGGGAGAGTGGTATGATATCGGACAGGAGATTGCACTGTACAAGTCGTTGTCAGATTTGTTTGGATTTATTTGTATCGACCAATGAGGTTCACGACGGTCAAGGCTCAGGTTCTCCTCGCGTCAATAATACCCTTCATTGGCGCTGAACCCACGTCTGTCAAGCTTTTTCATCGACTATACCATCCAACAGTCGAGCAGGCTCCATTTTCAGAAAGAGCTTCTATCCTCATCTTAGAAAACAATGTGATCTCCTTCCAAGCCTCCGCGTCATACACTCAAGACTTGAATACATTCGCGGAGACTCTGCGCACAGTACATGATAGCCCGGAGCTTGCTTTATACCAGGTTGCCATGAGAGAAGCAGGCGTAGCAGACAATCAATGGGATATCTCATCAGTCAGAGTGGTCAGTCTAATTACAGATGATTGTGGTCAGCACTAAATTCTCCGCGAAGTGCTACTTGCAGCATGTTACCTCTGAATTTATTCGGCTGCATACGCTGGATCGCCACTTTCCCAAACCACACGCCATCGACTACTTTGTTTCTCCCGTTCCCCATGATGGTACCTGCCCGAAGTCAAGTCCAAAGAAAACTTCTGGAAGCGAATCCCTATTTCATGCATTTGCCCAACTCGACCAGTTGAACACAACAGTCGTTCTACAGGGTACACGATATCCTCCTTTGTAAGCCCTTCTCAGTTATGAGCTTGTGCCGCAGACCATCTTGATATCCATAATACACAAGACCGGAGCTCACTACACCTCCGCCACTCTCTGCTGAAGGAGCTCCGGTTGACGAGGTACCTGAGAAGTCATTCCTGCAGAAGTATTGGATGTATATTGGTATTTTGCTTTTTGCCCTCAGTTAGTGGCCTCAGTTTTATTTTCTGCCCCCTAAACTGACTATATCACCCAAAAGTGATGACTGGCGGCCCAGAAGAGGAGACAAGGAGACAATGAGACTTTGCGTATCGCCCAGTGGAAGGGTCGTTAGATTAAGCAACACTATAGCCATACAAAATAGCAGAATCTCTCACCACCGACCGAGATCAGCAATATCTACTTTGAGTGTGCAACTCGTTGGCAATACCCTACTAGCTTACAGGCGCCTCTATTTATCGTCATCTCATTCGTCATTCGTCCAAAACTTCGGCATTTGTTTCTTGAACGGGTCAAGTGTGAATTCAAGAGCAGAACAGGGGTATCCGATCTCGAACTTCGCCAACACGCTTGGATGCAAAATCCCCAAGGTACCGATTTGTGAATCTTTCTCCTGTGAAGCAGCCCGGTAGTAGATCGTAGCAGCACGGCCAGGGAAGAAAGCAGGGTCTATGATAGACCATAAAATGACGCCATTCACAACAACCAATTGACTCACCACTGCTTTCTTTGATATAGTAACCAGTCTCTGCCTTGTGATCTTCGCTCCCGATCCTAGGCACCTCCAGCATCTTCATCGCCCGATCCAACATCCCATGAACAACCTCAAATCCAGCCGTCTTGTTGCACCAAACTGCCGCAGTGTGTCTTACATTGCGCGCTTGACGCTCTCTCGAGGTATCCTTGAACACCACGTCGGAAGTCTCGAAAACCTTGATAGGAAGCGGATGCGAACGATTTTCACGGATCGTCTTCAAAAGCCCCGGGATGAGAGATGTGCGAACCACCTGAAACTCGAGTGTCTTGGGATTGGCTATTTTGACTGCGGTGTTACCATCATCTTCGTGGTTTAACCATTCAAAGTTCTCTTCGTGTGAACACTGCAAAATTGGTTAGTGGTGGGGTTGAGTAAAGCCATAAGAATACTCACCAGGATCAACGGAAGCACTTCTACCCATCCGGCTAAAGCCCATTCTACGCGTATAATATCACTCAATTTACTAATAGCTGAAGGTTGTGCCACGGTGCTTGTGGCGGGAAACGTGTGTGGCAGATTATTGAACCCATACGCTATGGCAGCGTCCTCCATGATGTCACACTCATGAAGAATATCTGGCCGCGTCGCCGGTATCTCTACTATCACTTCATCGGTGTCTGATGGTGAGTTGGATGTGTGAAGAGCCATTCGTCGCAAAAGCGTCGATACGTCAGAGGTAGTAAGCGAAAGGCCGGTGCAGGAGTTCACGTAAGACGCGTGAGCGGTAGTATGTCGCTCTGAGATGTCGGGCAAGATGCGAGTCTGGCCATCCGGCAGAACCACCTTCACCGGCTCAATGCTGAAACACGGATTCTTCAGCTTGACCACCAAATACAATAAGAATTTCGATGCTTACGTGTACGGTTCTGCACAATACTCTGAGAACATGGTAGCTACCATGTTGGCAACAATATCAAGTTTGGTTTGGTCGGTTGCGGTGACATCTATGAAGACATTCCGGGTATTCAGCGTAATTTTACTGTGTTCCGAATTGATGATGGGAGGCATGGAGAGTACACGGTCTTCAGCGTCATAGAGGATAGGGTAAACTGGAGAATCACGAATTATGTGGAGGTATCTGGACAGATGTTTTTCAGACTAGGGGTCATCGATTCTTCAGGAGAGTTGAAAACATGGAAGCATGGGAGACCACACCTCGTACAGGGTCATAAGCTCATCTGCGGTGTACGCCTGATTTTTCCCCAGCGGGACGAACTTAATATCTTTGGGAGCTTTGGCTTCATATCTGAACGGTGCCTTCAGTGTATCCAGATCGTGTGTGCCAATAGATACTAGCTGCCGTCGCCGACAGATATTCTGGTGAAGCTTATCTTGAAGATCGATAAAAGAGGCATAGGATCGAGGTGTGAATTTTACATTGCGCAAGATAGCGCAAGCGAACAACGGCCTGATTCTCTTGACCTTCACGAAATGTGAGATGGATAGAAAAAGCTTTTTCAGTACAACTGCACCTCCTGGTTGCAAGTTACTGTCAGTAGTTGTGAATCGCCTCCGGGCGGATATACGAGCTTGTAGCGTGGTGGTTCGTCTTTCTGTAAGAAGACTCTGAGAGCGCGTGCAATACCTTCGATGCAAAGAAGGTCATATCTAGTAGGGTAATCAGATGAGCCATCAGCTAAATAGATATACCTACCTATTTGCAGGGACCTCTATTTTCAATTGCTGTTGAGAACCAGCGATCAGATAGAAATCGTGAGCATGACTCGGACTACACACCGGACGTTCTGCAGGCAATCCAGCCTTGGTCGCTTCCTCTACCTCTGCAGTGGTCTATAGGAGAAAGATCGTCAACACTTCTGTTGTCACTAGAAGAACTACACGCACATCTTCATCGAGCTCTAGACCATAGTCAAAGCAAAGCTTGTCGAAGTCCTCTGTAGCTAGGAAGGAGATCAAGACAGATGCGATTAGGAAAAGAATGGAATAGAAATACAGTACTCCTGGCCAAGTCGTTCCCAGAGATCAGCCTTGTCGACTGCAATGGTAGGCATTTGTAGGGACGCAGATCAACTGACTCTCGTCCAAGATCGAGTGGGACTCCGACGACCGTTGTTTGTCTTCCGATAACTTGACTCTCCTTCAATGAAATATATTGCCCTGCTCAGTGGCGGCAAGGACAGTTGCTATAATCTATTACACTGCGAAAAGAACGGCCATAAACTCGTAGCTGCAGCATCACTGGGGCCTGAGACGGGAAAAGGTCCAGCACATTTTCATTCGACAACTACTTTCATCGAACCATTTCATCATCAATACAGAAGAGCTTGATTCATATCTCTATCAAACTGTCGGGCAAGATGCGATCGAGTTCGTTGCTCGTGCTCTCGGTGTTCCGTTGTATCGACGTGTGATCACTGGAAACGCAGTCGAGCAAGGCATGGAGTATGGAAGCAGGAAAGCTGCGATAGGTATTGAAGGGGACGAGACGGAGGATTTACAGATTCTATTATCTACCGTCAAAGTACTTGTTTCTTTCCCACTCTTTAACTAGCCCCTGATTCTTTCCTCGAGTCTCATCATCCTGAAATTCAAGGTGTGTCTGTTGGTGCCATCTTATCCAATTATCAACGCGTGCGTGTCGAACATGTGTAAGATGACTTATTCCCCTACGGTGTCACCCCATGTCTGATCATTCGAGGCCAACAGTTGCCGCCGTCTCGGTTTAATACCCCTCTGCTACCTGTGGCGTCGGGACCAGGAAGAATTACTGGCCGAGATGATCAGTTCGGGTATGGAAGCAATCCTCATCAAGGTGGCTGGAATTGGACTTCAAAGCAAGCATCTCGGGAAAACACTAGCAGATATGCAGTCAACTCTTGTTAAGCTGGTAGGTCTTCACGAATTCTAATGGTTACTTTACAATGGTTTCCTTACAGAATAATCTATATGGATCCCACATCTGTGGCGAGGGGGGAGAATACGAGACTTTGACACTTGACTGCCCGCTGTTCAAACATCGCATAGTGCTGTAAGATCTGCTGTTCCATCTTTGTGGACTGTCTGATGTCGAGAAACAGCACGGAGGTCGAAACTGTGATTCATTCTGATAACGATATCGCGCCAGTTGCATTTCTACGCATAAAGAATGCCGAGCTTGAATCTAAAGAAACTCTCAACAGAACACTTGATGTTCCGGTTCCACCCCTGCTAGAGGAGGACTTTCAAACTGTTCGTGACATCATTACATTTTCTCAAAAGAGCGCTTCAGTGGATAAAGCTCTGAAGCAAGTTGGGCAAACTCAAGCGGCTGAGCCATTTAATAACACTGTTCAGACACAAAAAATCGGTTCCTGGATATCTGTCACAAACGTCGAAAGAAACCCCCAGAATCCTATGGCTGACGTTTCCATTGAATTTGAAGTGACAGAGTGCTTTCTGGCTCTCAAAGGTCAGATTCAACCTCATTGCTTGTTGTGTTCTGACTTGACCAAAGAGCTTCTCAACGAGTATGGTCTTGATACCCCTCATTGCGCGATGATCAACATCTTCTTGTCATCGATGGACTTATTTCCCCGTGTCAATACTGTGTATTCAAGTTTCTTCGGGTCCAGCCCCCCCGCTCGCGCATGTGTGGCTGTTGATCTTCCCCATCCTATACGTATCCGGCTTGACTGCATTGCATTTGTAGAACGCAGTCCCACAGATCGGCAAGCTCTTCATGTGCAGGGCTTGAGTTACTGGGCACCAGCAAACATAGGGCCTTATTCCCAAGCTATCACGGTATTACAGAATCTCTACGCCCTAGAACCTGGTGGCTCATGTTATTTCTAGGCTGATGAACATGTTTTTATTTCGGGCCAAATTGGAATGATACCCAGCTGTCTTTCTCTGCCCTCGCCGCCGTCGCTTTCAATGGAAACGTCGCTGGCCTGCCAACACGTTGTGCGAGTGACCGACGCTTTGAAAAATAACACTGGTGGTAGATGGGATGGCCATTCCCAGATATTGATCTATTGGCTCACCGATATTAACCATCTATTACATGTGAAACATGGACACCGAAAAAGCTCCAAAGTTGTGACATCCACGCCTTTCATCTTCTGGTCTGACTCTTTGTCTAGATTCTGAAAGAAGCAAATACGCCAACCCTTTTCGTCGTTATCAAAGCTTTGCCCAAAGAAGCCCTAATTGAGAAACAAGTTTTCCTGCATACAGGCTGTTGCTCCATTACAGATGAGGACGTTATCTCGATGCAACCACGAGAACCCATCTTCGAACAAGGTGGAGTGTTTGCTATACAGCATATCGAAGCTACTTACATCGATTGATAGATCATGTAGATTTTGCTCCCGGCGTAGCATTACAATGGCAGATGTCACGTTTTCAAGACAGCACATCAGCCTATGCTATCATCTGTGTTCGAGGTGGAGGTAGCTAGCTATCGGCTACTTCCTGAGATTATTTATGGACCTTCTCATACAGATAACCCGTTGGTCTCAAACAGACTTAATAAGGCCAGTACTCTCTGTTCGATGGCGAGGCAAAGCCTCTCAATTCGACTGCTTGTCATACCATCACGTGGAACTTCCTGTGAGCTGCTCAATTTATGCGGCCGATTACTCTTAACACAGGCTGTATACAAGTTCCTTCTCTTTGTCAGACTATCTTTGGAGTTCACAGATGTCCCCCCATCACATTAGTACCATGCCGATTCATTTCATCAGGAGATATCGATGATTGGGATTACGCTATTTGTATCTTTAAACCTTGAATTGACATTCAACATTCAAGGGGTCGATGCCATGCAGCCTCCTCCCCAGGCCCTATGGGAGAGGAGACTTAAGATTTCGGACAAATTAAAACTAGCCATCAACGATCACGGATTTTCCCCTCTCCCGTAGGGCCTTGAGTAGGCCATGGTAATCTGTGTTCATGTTACAAGTCTGGATCATACCAGGAAATAAACTGTCGAGATCCAAATGCTATATACACGATCTACTACAACGTTCATATACCGATTAAATGAAAAGCTAAACTAAACAAACATTATTATGCGTTGGCCTCACGCTGAAGTAGCTGCATCTCGCCAAGTCTACGTCGCATTGCCTTCTCTGTGGGTGTCGGAGGTACCCTACGAACGATCAGCGCACCGATCAGCGTACAGCATCCCCCAAAGCGCAGCACCCATCCAACTCCCGTTTTACCTAGATATGTGGTGTGCCCGGCGTCAACTGGGCTGTCGCCGTCGACAATTCGGAAGATCGCGCTAGTGACCAGAGCAACCTGATGCAGATATGCAACAGAAACATATGGAAGATGAGGTAGGACTCACAATGAATTGAGGCGCCACAATGGCGAGATTATGAATGCCCAGAATAGTTCCCCCAGCCGTTGGCGTAGGGGAATCCGCTCCTTCAGATAAAACGTCGTGCTGGCCGAGAGAACGACGACGAATCAACGGCTGCCGCTCGCCATCAACCCGACGCTGTGGGGTGGGGGTAGAAAGAACTCGGCTATGAGATGGTCCTCGGGTTGCTATAGATGTCTCCAGTGTTGAAGCAGATTCCTTCAAGAACTGCGGAAATGTTAATATTGCGCAAAGAAATCGACTGTAGTTACACACCTCCATGATGATAGCAAAGGGCACCCACATAGCCACCGCCCAACAGATCCCAACTAATGTGATGAAAACAGTGGCCTGCGTCACCATCAGTGTCGTCTAATGTCCTGAAGAATGTAAAGTTACCTGGACCGCCGTGGTGATGAAGAATGTCGAGAAAGTCAAAATACTATACAAGATCAACGCCCCTGTCCAGATATTACGTAGCAAGAATGGCATTATGGGAAGACGAAGCGGTTTGCCTTGGCGTGCTGCTTCTGCACGCCATTCACGAACAGTGTTCTGCAGACGAGTCAACTCAGCGTCTTCGTCCACATCACTCTTATCTCCCATCAAACGAAGATCACGACTAGCAAGTTGGGGCAAAAGAGTGCCTGTGACTACACCAACTGGACGGATGCTAAGGCCTTTGAAATGGTAACAAGTAGTATACTAAAGACGTACCGATGCTATATAGAAGCATGGCGAACTCGCCACTTCGGGTTGCTAGCTCTGGGTCAGGTTCTTTCTGATGTTCGTAAGCCATGATTTGTCCCATATATGTCGTGCTACATGGCGACCACGATAAAATACACTTCGTTGGATATAAGGATCACATACGAATAGAACAAGAATGGAAACCTAAAGCAATGATGAGCCAAAGACTGGAGAGATGTGTACTAGGATGCCCACCAGCCCATAAAAGCAAATAACTGAACATAACAAACACGCCGAATAGGCTTTGGAAGGTTTATTACTGCAACCTTAATATTCAGAAGTACATCTTGGAATTTACTGCATGGCTCATGAGGTTCAGATGGAGGGTACATAAACGACAGGAATACCTACCTGCGTTTCTTGTACACAGCAGGTCGCTCCTCTTCCTCGTGGAAGAAACAGGTCATCCAAACCGTGGGAACTAGAATGACGATACATATAACACAGAACTTGCGGAACTGATCACCCCCTAAAAGCCGGATGACAGGGAGTTGGGCGAGTGGCAAAAATCCTAGACAGCTTTAGTATACAACAAAGGGAAGCAGGATGCAAACGTACCGAATCCAAAACCAACGATGTTACCGGCATTGGTCATCCTACCATGCCACGCATTACCAGCACTGAGCTGAGCAGGTGGGGTGACATCGAGAAGGAGGTTTCGGAGAGAAGCTTGCAGTCCGTTAAGGGCGAAGTCGAGGACATAGAACGAGCAGATGGCGAATCCAATGGCAGTGCTTGCAACCTGCCATATTTCAGAAGAAGTCTGTGCTTTTAAGTCGTACAACTGACCCGCTTGTTCCGTTTTTCATCCCAGTCACCGGCACCGACCCCAAACAAATCAACCAGTATGGTGGCTACCTCTTGACAATATGCAAGCGTCAAGGTCGATATCACAAGGGCGACAGTGGACAATACGACCCAGTATCTTCGACGATACTTAGAGGATGAAGAATCAGATAAGGCACCTATACGCAGCTTAATATTAACAGTAATCACAGAAAGGCCAGTCCCACCTATGACTGGTTGGGCGATCAAACCACTGATGGGTCCTGCCAACCAGACAAGAGAGGTGACATGTTCCGAGAGCCCAAGGCCTAGGAGAAATGGCGTCCCATAACTAAACAGTCAAGGTCAGATAGATAATTACGATCGGATTATCTTATACCCTAGCTCAACGGTCCACGCAATTTGTGCCCCTGCCATGGATATGCTCAGCGTGACAAGGTCCCATGTCGTTAGTCTGCGCTTCGAAGGTGTAACCGTTCCAGTCCCATTAATTTCAGGCGTATTCTGCAATTCGCCATCATCAACTACGGCAGATTCGTCGAGTCCGGTAGTGGGTCTCGAACGCGCTGAAGGCCAAGGTATCTGAGTAGTTGGATCGGGGTCACCATCCGCAATCGGAGGTATCATTTATCTGTCTCAAATACCTGGCTGGTCAATGTGGGTGGAGTTAGAAGCAGGCATGAAGAGGTGAGTGGAGACCTATAAGTAGGTGTCTCGTATGCGTGTTCCTTGTCCGGCACTACCCGAGGTCCTGTCAGCACAATTGTTAGCACGAGCGTTATTATTTATATCCTTCAAGCAAGTTGCCTGTCGCAACTTTGAATAGTTGCTTACCCTTGAGCTACCTACTACTTTAACTCTCTAAGTTTCCTAACTTTCAGTCACGTCACCTACAGCCAACTGCAAATAGCCAGATAAAAGCCATGCATTGGTACAACAGTAGGGTACTATTGAAAGACAACTAATTGTGCTATTTGAAAACATCACAGCAGGAACCACCAAGATAAATACTACAAACACTGATGGTACAAACAAACAAAGCAATCTTTAACGTACAGAATTTGCGGACATTCCGCGTCGATGACTAGTCCCCGAGGTTTCTAAGCTAGGCAAAGGTTTCGATAGGAGGTGGTGGAAAGCTTTCCGCCGACCAGCTGTCGGCATGGTGCTATCCTCTATCGGTAAAGGGGGTTCAGGGAACTGAGCATACTGGCTTGGAGGACCGATGTAGGTTTCGGTTTCCTCAATTACGCTTCGATCGGGACTTGTCAAAGAATGTGGTGAATTAGATGTGGAAGATGAACGAGTGAGTAAGGGGAGAGGGGACGGAGATGGTCGGGTGGGATTTGTGCCAGCCCGATTCCGGCTGTCAGGTTGTACATGATTGATACCATTCGAAAGCGTCTCGGAACGAAGCTGCATGGCAGAAAAGGATGGTCGTAGTCGTCGAGGAGTTGTCGAGCCGCTAGTTGGAAGATGATTAAGAGTTGATGTGTCGTCCCCTTTCGTCAGAGGTCCGGCCGAAGAGTAGTTTGAGCCATTCTGGGATCTGTTTTCTGTCGAGGAAGTACCCTGGCTTCCACTCCGGTTACGTCTCATGTATTTCTCCATGGCGTCAGCATCTCGTTCGCGCATGCGATTTGCAATAGGGGACAAAGCGGATGCAGGATTACTAGGCGCGATAAGCGTCGAGCTTGTTGCAGCTGGAGATGAGAGGGAAAATGTAGTAGTAGTACTATTCGTGGAAGGAACTTGGGTGTGATGACTTGGCAACAGCTGATTATGGAAATGCGAGGCCGATCTTGTAGAAGGTTGTGATGGTGATGAAGAAGGAGAGAAGGACGAGTGACTCTGTGGCCCAGGGGCCAAACTATCACTGTCTGAGGTGGCAGTTGTGCGACTGGTCCCAGATCCGCTCCTCATCCTTGGAACGTTGTTACGGATCATCTTTGGAGGCACAGGGGGTGCATTTCCAGAGTGCAGCCCTCCCCATTCATTCCCTCGTTCAGCCGCCTGGACGAAAACATTTTTACGGGATTTCTTGTTGATTTCGAATTGCAAACGCGCGGTATCTTGCAGCGTATCCCTTGTGCTGAACCTGCGAAAGCATATTATTCACCGGGGGACGTGTGGAAAGTTCGCGCTGCTCACGAATAAGCATAATCGGACGCCGTAAAACCCTGATTATTTCTAGCAGAATATTGGCACCCTCTCTCAATGAGGAGTTGTACAATCTAGGAAATCGTTAACGAAGTTGTCAATATATCTTCAGGTGACTACTCACAGGTATATGCCCCCACGAGCTGGCGCTATGGTTATAGTTGAGCCTACTGCACCAAAATCAGAACGCTGATGCTCACTAATGTAACGGAGTATTTCCTTTGTTGTCAGAGAGATCAAAGTCGGCCCCAAGGTCACAAAACATCTAGGTGGACACAAGGTAAGTAAACCAACTTGGTGCCACAGAAACTTGGTGCATACCCGCACAAGCTCTTCATTCCCTTTCAACGAAGCAATGTGGAGAGCTGTCTTCCCTTGCATATTTGACCAGTCCAAAATTTCTGAGTAACGATCGTAGTACAAACGGGCCATTCGCAGACATGCCCCCGAAATGTCCTCTTGCATTGACTGGGACGCATAAGGGTCAACGGGAGAGGGCCGCTGATCCGCCAGGATCATAAGGATAGTATTGTTTTCTGAATCCTGCGCAGAGGAAGTATTCGGATATGTAATTGTACTTGGAGACATGATTTGCGTACCTTACTTAGTTCCTCGTCGTCATGGCCAGCGCTTAATAAGAATTCGAAAGTCTCTTCATGGCCTAGCGCGGCGGACCATGCCAAAGATGTAAAACGGCGTGGCGCAAGGTCAGGGTTCCTCATATCCGTCCTCTGGATAAGTCTTTTGACAAGAAATAAATTATTTTCTAGCAGCATGAAGTTATTGGGCATGCTAAATAATGCCTTCACGAAAAGAGACATACCCTTAACTGCTCTCCTGAGTCTCGCTGTGGCATCCTTTTCAGCCATCGAGCAAGCACAATGATGAAAGACAGTGGAAAATCGGGAAGACAACTCTTTTGACTCGGACTCCGTCCGGGGATCAAAGTCGTATCCGCAATTATAAATGAGTCACGTGTCTCGGAAAGCTGTGTTCAAATTGAATCAAATGCCACTTCCATGCCATTGCATGGAAAAGTTCTTAGTATCTCTCCGTATTTGTCCTACAAAGTTCCTCGTTGCAAATGCCCAAAGTCGTGTCTCGCTCAGCAGTCTCGTCATCTTCTGATGGTCTGTCACCTAGGTAATTATCATACCCGGGTTGCTCACCTCTGTGCTACAGCACGGCCGACTGCATCTTCTGCCACAGCCTTGCGTGTATATTGTGTGTATTAGTACAGGCTAATAGTTTTGTTTGATGGAACATGCTGACTCGCATCAGACTGTATTTGTGGCGAGTTTATCGTAAGTCAAACGGTCGTGCCTGTTGTTTTCAATCTTACGTATGTATTACAGCTTGTTATTGACAAAAATCTTGCGACACTTCCGCGCCGCAAGACTGACAATGCCATCATTATCCGATCCCAAGACAGCGATGTCGCGAAGGCGAGAGTGTTCAAACTGAATGCCGTTGCTGGTGAACCTATCCTTCTGGAAAGGCACGTAAATTTCATAAGCTTTGTTCAGACTATTGACATCAGAGCAGGCACGGCGGACATGAACGCCAGTACAGATTTCATTGTCCACGGTGTTCCTTAGCTATCGGTTACCAGTCATCGCCACCCCCTGTCAAATCTGCACCATTTCTATACATTGTGTCCGGTGCTCTCACTCAAATGCAGGGCCAACTACCACCAGACGCGTTTCAAGTGGAGAACGAATTATTAGAATAACTTTGACATTTGCGTACGTAATAACTGGTCTAACCACGTAGACATTTCTATTACTATATAGGCGTTCATTCAGGAACTGGAGAGAAGAAATGTCAGTCGCAAGTCATCAACAAAGAAGTTGGAAGAAGGATGCTAGCTCAGCTACCGTTGTAGAAAACAGTCATGACGAAAGTGTCTGTGACACAAGCGTTCATACAGTGTGAATATATTGTCATCAATGCCAGAAAGGGAACAAAAGGGTTAAAGCAAATGAATGTACACACCATGAACTAACGTTCGAGAGGTTGATGACTGACATTTGTCGATCAGAAGAACGCGAAATTTTATACAAGGATTTGTTTGGTGCTGCTTGGAAATCACAAACACGGACACGGCTTCAAACTGCTTGCGTACTACACCCAGGTATCATACCACCTGCCAGGCGCAGTCAATGCTGGTAAGCTTATCGATGGGTAATGAAAATGATGTGCCAGTTTTCGTATTTAATACTGGAACCTTGAGTTAAGAAAAATAAGAATATGGGATTTGTGCGGCTATGATAGACGCTCAAACAATTTCAACATCCGCTCAGCGGCGTCTTGACCACCACCTCTCAGAGTGCCGGGACATTCTGAAGTTGAGTCTAGGCCGTCTTGTCTACTTCATCCTTGGCATGGAACTCCCTTCAACTCGAGAACTAGAATTGGAAACCCTGTTAAGGCAGCGAGACAAAGAAGTTGCTGAGCTCAGTGTAAGATTCCTCCAACCCGCCCATGATTCCTCTGACATCCGGCATAGGATGAAGTGACGCAGCTGCGACATTACCTTACCTCGCAGCCTGGTCCGTCAACAACTGACCCTGTTACTCTTCCACCATCTCTGATATCTGCTCTACTGCCCCACATCCACGCTGCTTCGACTGGGACGGCTGTGGCGGCAGGGTCTAATACTGTTACTGCTGCGCTTACTCAAAGATCGCGACTTTTACAAGAGGAGAACGACGAACTATATGACCTTCTAAAACAAGGAGAAACCGGCAAGCTGAAAGAAGAAGTGTGTGGTTTACGTAGAGTTGTGGACAGGTTGGAGGCAGCCCTCCGAGGTAGGTCCTCCGTATTGGAATTTGCGAACAGACGCTTAACTTTGATATAGAATCTCACGAAGTAATAAACACAATCTCGTACGTTTCTCGCCGCCTATCATTGCTACAAGATGTTAAATCATATGCACAGTGCGGAACTCGACAAATCGTACGAAAGTTTCATGGCATCTACCCACCTAAATAGCACAAAATCCTATTCCCAATCTCCAAGAGCCTCCTACCACCAACTACCCAAGGCTGGCAATGGAACTGGCCTGTCAAAACTACCGCCTACTGGCCCAAGAGCGTACAAGAAACCACGTTTGTCAGAAGCGCAGGCTTCGCCACCTCGAATAATTACAACCTTCCCTCCTCACAAATCCCATAGTAAATCACATCCTCCCGCTCGAGGCCATGACACGCGTGATTACGCGCGGCGTTTGCCCGAAGGACGCGGCAAGCCTAATCATATAAAAATGGACATTGAGGAAGACTCAAGGGCGATACCTCCGTCACCTATTCATGACCGTGAAAGGGAGCGGGAGCGGGATAGGGAGCGTGAGCGTGGATCAAAAGAACGGGACAGGGATGGGGGCCGCGAACGCGATGGGAATAGGCATACCAGGCGCAACAGCGGTTTTGTAGGTCGCGGCGGTGGTGCTGCACGAAGGGCTGAGCGGGTATTGGTGCCTATTGACTCTTTTGCTGGCGGAGATCGGACGTTGGCAGAACGGATGGGTCTGTAAATTTGTCTTGTGTTGCGTTTGTCTGGTTGGGCCTTCCACATTCCAAGAAAACATCGGGCTGATTTGTGTAGTATATATCCGGTACGGACTTTTTTTACTCTTCCAGTTTACAACCTGTAGCGATAGCTGACCCTCCATTGTCTCACAGTTGTGTATTCCTATATCCCACTTGTTGTCGAATTGACTCTGCATCTCAATGTAAAATATTTTGTAACCGTATGGATTCTGACTGATTTATAGATCGCTGGACGCTGCTGCTAATACAACTGGGCAATTATTTAGCCTTGCGTATGGACCAACCCGAAGTTATGGGGTCCTAATACTAGGTAGCTCCGTGGACTCGGACACGGAACATATATATGATAGCAACAGTTATAATTATAGGGACCGGGGCACACGTAAAGTAAGGGTAAGATTGCACTGTTATTATTATTATTTTCTTTTCTTCAGGTATTATGTGATCCATGTGATCCATCGCCAATGTACGGAGCAGAACCTTCGACTAAGAGGTCGGAGTTCGATCATACTTTAGTATGGAGCATTACACGTTCAAGTTGGGCGGGTACGCTGGTCATGTATGTAGAAGAATTAGACACCTACACATCTAGGCTACACATGGTGTACTACAAGTTCTAGAATAACGAAAGATGAGCGCGTACGCAGGCTAGTAAAATAACAACGCGCACGAGCGCAAATGACCGAGGGATAATATACATGCACTAAATAGATGCGTGGATCGAGTTCGAGAGCACATGTTTTACAATTGTGAAACTGCATGCTTCATGCATGCACCAAAACTCCAAGATATCTATTGCCGTTGGTTCGCAGCCACTCAGATATTGCTTATGTGACCCCCGGCTTCGTATTGCGCAGCGAGAAGAATTTCAGGCGCGTCATGCCTAAACCGCTGTGCTTTTGAGAGGGAGGCGCTTTGGGGTGCTGTCGCGGCAGGAATGTAGACTCTGACATAGGTGATGCATTATCAAAGTCAGGAAGACGTATTGGAGCTGCGGACATTTGCTGCGAAGGATGTACGGATTTGGCTTCCTTGGGTGCCCTTGCTATGAAGGTAGAGATGGGTATTGGTTGTGAAGGGTGCATGGATTTAACTTCCTTTGGCACGGTGGTCACGAATGTTGGGATGGGAGGTACGGGCGGCGGCGGGGAGGATGTGATTGGGCTCGGCGGAGGCGAGCGGTAAGTTGTCGCATTTGAAAGATGGCGGCGAGAAGGCCTGCTATGGTCAACAGAAAACGAAGTGGAAGGAACGGTAATCTGCGATATTGAACGTGACCCTGTCGGCGGCGACACGTTGGGACTGGACGAAGTCCTTCTCCTCCTTTCAGAGCGCTCATTTAAGTGGTCAAATGAGCGCGTAGAATGAATGAAATTGCGCGGACACGGAGGGGGCTCAAGACCCGGGGGCACCGACGGTGATAAAGATTGTTTACTGGACGATTTCCGGAGACGGGCACGCAGATGAGGAGAAGGCAAAGGAGCAGGAACGAACTCGGGAGAGGGCTGACGGGGAGGGGGAGAAGCTGGACGAATAAAGATGGACATTGGAGATACCAGGAGGCAGGAGGAGAAGGATAGCCATGACGGATAATAAGAAACGGTTTTATATACTGGATCTACGGTGCAACAACAACGAAGTTCAGGAACATTAACAAAAAAAACAACTACGCCAGAAAAGGAAATGCCGTCACTTGCTGGCATGCTCCGATATCACACGCGAGTCATCGGGAATCCTTATGGCTCACCATGGAGCTCATAGTCTTCTATCAGCCAATTCTCCCTGCCAACATCGAGCCTCGCATATCCGTATACCGTCTTCCACAGAACTCGGCCCGGGCACGGGCACAGTAACCACCCTGCCGTATAGTCCTGAGGTCTGGCAGTGGCGTCTCGACTGGTCCAGTCGCTGTCACAGCGGGCGGCTGTCATGATCCACTGACATGTTGCTGGCAAAGGCATGATGATTGCCGCTTATTAGAACTCTCAAGCGCCTACGTGCTGCCTCGGATCCGACGTGTTTAAGATGACTCTTAATTCCTCTCCACAAATCAGCCACCACTGATATACGATTCGAAGGGCATTAAGCTGTGGCATGGTGCTCCGACTGTACACAAATAACATATCCCTAAAATGATGCCCATTGCATTTCATGATTACAGCCTCTTAGGTTTACGTTTCTGCGGTGGTGTTTGCACGGAAAAACTGACGAAGACTAACGACTTTCCTTACACGCACAAATTTGACGTGGATGGCACCAACGTCAAGTGGCTTACAGAAGAACCCAGGTAAGATGTATATAGAACACACTGATAACTGTCCGATATGCTCAACAGACGACATGCATGATATCAGTCGATTTCACGGCAAAGAAACTTTGAGAAAGTGCGGCCCTTACGAGAAAGATGTTACATTGAAAAAGGTGTACACTTCTGCATGAATAGTTGCATCGCTAAGCCTACCACTGTCCAGCTGTAAAGTAGATTCACGGTGATACATCGGACGACTGGCAAGTTCCACAACTGGTCCGCTCGGAAAATTAGCCTCAGATTCCTCCAGAGCAGTGCGAAGAATTAGCAGGATCACGGCAACAGCAAAGGACCTGAACTGCAGCGGACACGCCTTCTATAGCTTTAGGCATGGTCTATAAGATCGCCAATGTCTAGCAGTGATGGCGAATGTTGGAGTTTCTTTGTCATTTCAACGTAAGGGATACCTCACCGAGTGGCCGCCAGATCACTAGCAGTAACACAGAAATGGTATGATCAAGATCAAGCGGCAGATGGACTTACGTGCGTTACCACGGCAAGAAAGCAAATAATTTCGTTAGAAGAATCGTCAACAATGCGATCTCTTGTAGCGCTTGATTACAGGTTTGGGAGAATAACGTATGGCGAAGCAACCGAAACAATCGGAGTTACTCCCAGGCAGAGTCCGATAGACTCATCGAGAGCCTGAGGTTGTGGAGAGTTTGGCACTGTGGCAGTCAGTGCCATGGACGTATATCATAGGGACTGAGCAGCAGGGCAGGGAACTAAGTCTGACTTGGCTAAGATTCAACTTGAATATTCAGCACTTAGCGCTCATCTGCAGTGGCAAAATGAACTTTTCACGTTGCTCACCCATCGAGCGTCACCGTTAGACTCGTGACACACTCCCTCGTACGAGTATGAGTAAGCGTCGATGCCTCGTATCATTGAACGGTCACCGGCCTACCTCACCGTGACGTACGGCTACCTTCTCCAACATCCCGTGTTGTCACGAGAAGCGAGGTTACCGCCTTTGTTCGTCCACTGACACTCGATACATATGTACTTACACTCAATCGGTGCGTGGTTACGGGCGCAGGTACGGTAGTGTAGTTACTTATCCAGATAGGATACTGCACAATGAATAAAGTTTCGAATACTGTTCATGGGCAGCCGAGCCCCTTCCTCAACGATACCATCAAGTCCCATTGATCAGTGTCACCAGTAACATCGAACATACTAATTCCCAACATTTTCAGATTCTTTGCAAGCCGGGCCTTCATTTCAAGGGACTCGGGATCATCGTACGTGATGACCTGCCCAGCCGACGAAGAGCGCATGAAGGGCGTACTTGAACAACTATCCCAGGATCTCTCGTATCCACCGCTGGCAACACAAGAACGTGAACTGGAGTTGGCAGAAGTTGAACAAACGAGTGCTCCTTGAGAGACCAAGTCGCGAAATAGGATCTGGCCACTGTTGGGGGTGACAGTGACTGTTGATGAGTTTGCTCGCGTCCGGAGGTTTGTAGCCTGAGACTGTGACACATATCCGTACGCCGGAACCCCAATCACGAGTTGCGAGGGACTAAAACCAGCATTTATCCATGCGTCGTATGCGGCAACCATATTTCCTGCGGGCTGAGTAGAGTTTTTACAGGCGTCGTGCATCGGCGCATTGGGACCTGGATCGGGTGATGCTAGTGTATATGGTGGATCAGCCGTTTGAGAAGATGACTTAGTAGATGGAAGGGGCTTACAAGGCCAAACGTCATAATTCATAATCAGTATCCAGTCCAGAAACCTGGCAAACTCTAGAACGACTTTTCCATCAGAGTCAGTGAAAGGCATGGTCTGGACGGCAGCTGTGATTCGGGCAGTCAAAGGGAGGGTCGCGCGAAGGCACGATAGAAATTCAAGGAAGTTCCGTGAATCTGACGGGTCTATTTTGTTTCCAGGAGCGCCTTCATGTCCAGGGTATTCCCAGTCGATCTCTATGCCGTCCAAATTATACTGAAGATAGGTTTGAAGAATATTCTTTGACAACGTTTCTCTGCTCTCCTTCGTAGCTACCGCCGGTGAGAAAAATCTACAATACTCTTGAACTTCTTGTCTCGTAAAGAATGAGGACACTTACTTGCTTCCTTCCCATCCACCAATACAAAGCTTGACTTTGGTTCTCCCTGCGTGAGCCGCACCTACGAGTTGCTTCAGTAGCGTTGGTGCATTTGTAGAGTCCCAGTCTAGGCCAAATTTATCGGTCGGCACAGCAAATGCAAAATCTATCCAGTCAAAATGTGCGAAATTAATCTTTTCGGGAGGAAAGCCTGGTCCAGCCCAGTCGGGATAGTACGCCATGACGAGACTCGTAGGCTCGGTCGTGACTTGACATGAAGAAGGACCCATAGCGGGAGGAGACGGAGAGTCAGACATAGCATTAGGTCGAGTATAGAGCGAGCTATGGATGGGGGCTTGCGAAGCATCTGTGGGACTCGGAATGGTTTGAGAACGAAGGAATTGATCTCTCGCGAAGCTAGTCGTCTGTGGAGCGTGTCGAAAGCTATTAGGTTCAAGTGTTGGGGTACACTGGACGAATATCGGGAAGAGCAGCGAGGAAAGAACAATAGATGAAAGCATTATGAGAAGATGGATGGATGATACCTGGGCAACTTGAAATAGGGGGAGAATGGGTCAGCCAACTTAAGATATGATAGATCTAGATTGCGGACTGAAGTGGATCTACTGTGCATTGTAGAACACCGTACGCCAGCTTAAGTATCTTTGGTCAAAGCCCAGTGCATTGTCTAGCTAGAAGTGCTGATGATCGATATCGATGATCAAGTCGAAGTGTAAATTCCCAAACAGACCTTAGCCTACCTTCTCACCATATATTTTTTCAACAAACTGCAGTATTGCGGACCCATAAGCATGTCATTCAAATCAGTTAAAGCCTGAGTTTGCAATACCGTGTGCAAAATTTTCATTCCTCGAGGTCAAAAACATCGTCGTCGTCTCCCTCGCGTTGTGATGATATTTTGTACACCATTTCTAGACTGTTACCTTTGGTCTTTTGAATGACACCTACAGAGAAGTTATAAGTGCGGTTGGTACCTACAAGAGACTGACTGACCAGATGCAGAGAGTCGCAGATCGAGTACAGCAGTCTCAAAATCATCCATATTTCCTAACTCCTCGAAGCCAATTATCCTGCTGCTTGTCAACAGGATGAAAGACACGATATTAAATAATTACCTGTCTTTGGATACTCCATCTATGAAGCTTATCACGCAGGGAAGCACCTTGATACCCAACTTTTCAACTAACCATGGTACGTTCTCGACAAAGACACGGAGAAATCGAGTGGAGAAATATTTTTGGGCAAGCTTCTGTGTAAAGTTTATGGTAGGATAAATGCTATGATCAGAGAAGTAACGTACAGCAAGATGCTTATCCATGATCTCACAGCGCTTGAAGTTTGAATGGTAGAAATGCACCACACATCTTGGTTCTCTTCTGTAATAACGGATGTCGATGGTGGCCTCAATGACGACGAAATGGCCAGACTCACGCACTCACTCGTATCACTTCCTTTTCATCCATGATCTCCGTGTACTTGCCATGTTCATTTTCTTGCATTTCTTTCATGCGTTCCATCCTGTAATGAACGTCATGTCAGTGGCATGTCAGGTTGACACCAAACGGACAGTAAAAGAGATGGTCAGAAAAGCACCTTACTCTCTTCTGAGGACCTCTAGACCTTGTTCCCTCATCGCTGAATTACTGTCGTTTTCGATCTCAGCCTCGAGTTCGGCAAATAGGGCCTCGTCGTCGTCATAGTCATCGTCAATATCCTTGCGCGTGTGTCGTCTAGGATCGTTCGGCTCGACGAGCTGTGCTGCGAGTGACGCGACCTTAGAATGTTTCATAGATGTGTGGAACTTGCCAAGTGAGCAAAAAAGGAAATGTATGAGTGTCACTCAGGCTTGTGACCGGTGTGGTATTATCGGCACCTGATCTTCCCACAAACCCAGTCTTATAATAGTGGGTGATCCGGTGCCTCACCCACTATTGTAAGGCTCGTTTCCGTAAAAACCCAACACCGGCATTATTTCCCTCCCCAAATACCGTT
>QLOK01030951.1:0-14079 GCA_003313805.1 Tricholoma flavovirens
TTTGGATTCAGTTGTATGGAATTCGGGTTTGCGGTAAGTGAATTTTGCCATCTCCAGTATTCTGTGACAACTCTTCTTCATGATGAGATAAAAATTCATCTACCTCTTCCTCCACAGTAGGTGCTGGCTGGACAGGGTTTTGGAGCGTGATGTAATTTACTAGCTGAGAAAGTTGCATAGTGAGCATCTCAACTTTCTCTTCCAGAGTAAGATCGTGATTAGCAGGATTGGAAATTATGTGATCAGTCATGATGTTGTTGCTAAAAATAAAACCTAATAAGGTTCTTTGGCTGACTCAGGACCTTTTCTTCAGCAATCCAATTCGGCAATTACTACACTAATGCAAAAGGCTGTAACTAGTACTAAAAATAGTACACTAAACCAGAGCTGAACAGTTGTCTGGTTGCACTGTCCTACAGACAAGTACTGCCTTTCAAGCACTGACGACCACAATATACATAAGGCGGTGCTGATGCATGGATTATGAAGCAAAAGTAGATTACGTAAACACAAGTTACTCTCATCTCATGACAAAAGGATTGGGGGATTGGTAATCAGATGTGGCTGAGTGAAACAAAAGTGAGGGCGCACAGAACATGAGTTGTGTTCTTCTGTCAGGGCAACACCAAATCCACACTAGGATCTTCATGCAGGCTCTACAAGAAGATGCAATGAGTATAGAATGAGGGATCAAAGTTTGATGTGATGTGATATTTATAGAATGGTTGGTTGATGAAGGTGTTTCCGCACACAAGGTGATGGTGGGAATCCTAAGAGAACACAACTGATGTGTCTCTTAGTATTTATTGGTTTATATACTAAGTTACAACTGTTGTACAATATTTGAATACTGTTTTTACGACGCGAGTGTACAGTTGCGTACATATTCTAAATATAGGACACGTGAGAATTATCCGTCTCACGGTCGTGTTCATTGATAATTTTAATGTTTTTTGGTGTAATACTATTGCGGAAAAATAAGAAAAATTATGATAGGTAACTGTACATGTTTCCTAACACCAATCAGCATCCAAATAAGCCAAGGGTTCAACTTCTCCCCCTTTCCAGTAAATAATACCAGGATCATGAGTGCTGTTGAGATATCAGAAAACATGTTTTACGGCAGTCCAATGAGCAGGTCCAGTGTTGCTCATAAATTGGCTAAGTGTTTGAACTGCAAATGAAATATTGGGTCGCGTTCTGATGGCTGTGTACATAAGTGATCCGATTGCACTGCGGTACTCAGGAATGTCGTAGTGTTCATCATCAGGTGTTCTGATTAACTTGACATTAGGGTCCAAAGGTGTGCTGACAGGGTGCGAGTCTGCCATTCCAAATTTTTCTAGGACCCTCTTGATATATTGGGATTGCATGATTTTGAGAGTAGCCTTCTTCAAGTCCCTCTCCAACTCTAATCCCACAATTTGTTTTGCCTCTCCCAAATCCATGATCGTGAAGTGCTTCCCCAATTCAGCTTTCATCTCTGTGATGGCATCAATATCAGATCCAAGAATAGTCATGTCATCAATGTGAACTGAAGTGATCAAAAGATCATGATCAGTGTGCCTAATATAAACACATTGATCTGCAAAAAGCCATGTGAAATTCATTTTGAGGAAGGTCTGATTGAGTTCCTTGTTCCAGGCCTGTCCCACCTGTTTCAATCCATAGAGAGGTTTTAGTAATTGGCATACGCATCCTGTACCATCATCATATTCAGGTGGCTGCATCATAAAATAACTTCCTCCAAAGTTCTGTTTAGGTATGCTCCCACCACATCAACCACATGAATCACAAGTCCTAAATTTGTTGTGAGTGCTATTAATAGCTGGAAGGTTTCTAGTTGCATGACCAGTGCGAAGGTTTCCACAAAATCTATTCCTGGAATTTGGGAACAACCTTTGGCCACGAGTCTCACCTTGTGTTTTGTGATCTCCCCAATGTGATCGTGTTTGATGTGATATACCCACTTGCTCACAATTGCCTGGTGATCTGGTGGTAGGTCAATCAATTTGTAAGTTCCTCATTTGGTTAACTGCTTTATCTCAGTATCCATTGCCACCTTCCATTTTGGCCAAGACATCCTATTTTTGGCTTCTTTTACCAATAGCAGATCATCCTCGAGTGATGCCCCAATCATTGCATAGTCGATCGTGATGTGGCTAGACTCTACAGTTGGCATGTGATGCTGCCACTCCTTTGGTCCATGTGTGTTCAGGTTATTCAGTAGCCAGTAGTTGACAAGTGGTTGGGCGAGAATACATGATGATCATTCCCAGGTGACTGGTATGCATGATGCATGGTGCATTTCCCTTTCTGATGCATGATGCATTGGTTCTACTTCTGGTGCCTGATTTCCATTTTCACCTGAAGGTTGCTTGCCATCATTTCCACTCTCCCCCTCAAGCAATGCAGGGTGAGGAATTTCCACCAAATCTGATTTCTCCTCCTCAGCCATAAATACCACATTCCAAGAGGTAAGAATCTGGTGGGTCCTAGAATTATAGTACCTGTAGCCTTTAGTACCATCAGCAATTCCCACAAAAATAAATTGGCTTGATTTCGGGTCAAGCTTTGAGTTTTTGCCATCCTGCTGCAAACCCAACAAGTTCTGCCAAATTCCTGCAGATGAGATATATCCAGCTTCATTCCCCAGAAGTCTTCGTCAGGTACCTTGCAATCTTTGATCGTGCATGTCGGTGATCTATTTTTAAGATAGGTTGCATAAGTGATCGCCTCTTTCCAAGAGAGTGAGGAAGCTCGTGCTGATGTAACATTGCCTGCCTGTGCTCAACCAGAGTTTGGTTCAATCGTTCAGCAATTCCATTTTGGGATGGGGAGTGGGGTGCTGTAATTTCCAATTGAATTCCATTGTCCAGCAAGAATTTTTTAAATTCCTTATTAATAAATTCTCCCCCTCCAATGACACGGAGTTTCTTGAGTTTCTGACTAGTTTGCATCTCAACAAAACTTTTGTATTGCTTGAATTTTGCAAACACCTCAGACTTCTCCTTCATGAAATATGTCATTGTGCATTGTGACTTGCCATTGGTGAATGTGACAAAATACCAATCTCCCCCTGGAGCTTGAGTGTGTGCTGGTCCCCACACACCGCTAACTGTCAGATCTCTGATTTCCTTTATCTCTGTTTGGCTTTCCTTGGGAAAAGGCTGGATATGCTGTTTTGCCATGATGCATGCCTTGCACTGGGTACCAGGTTCCACTGTCTTATCCACCTCCATTCCCAAAACCATTTCCTTTTCCTTGAGCATTTTTACTGACCCCATGTTTAAGTGCCCAAAAATCCTATGCCATTCATCCCATGTTCTGCCATCCTTGGCAGGGTATGGTTGGTCTTGTTTGGCAATACCTTTGACATTCATGTCAAATAATCGGTTCATCAGCCAGCCCTCCATAATAATAGATTTGTTTGGTGCCCAGAACCTTACCACTGGTGACACAAATAGAACCTGAATTCCAGCCTCAAGTGTGCATGAGATCAAAATAAGATTAAAAGGTGCATCAGGTGCATGTACCATGTTCTTCAGGGTAAGAGTTGAGGTTTTTCCATCCATGGTACATTCCAACCATATTGATCCCATGCTATGTGTGAAGTGCATGCCAAGTCTGCCAACCATGAATCTGGTGAAACAGCCAGTGCTACATCATCTCCCAAAAATGCAAATTCTTCATCTGCTGCCATGTTTGCTTGTGTTGATTCCTTCTGCTTCCCACCTGATCTCCCCTTTCCCGATTTGGATTTATTCTTGCAATGCTTGCTGATGTGCCCCTTTTCCCCACATCCATAACAGGTAATATTAGGATTGATCTTCTTTTTCCCAGGCTTGCTGAATATGGCCGTATCATCAGAGTTTCATAGACTAAGCTGTCAATCATGTTCCAGAATGTGTGTGATAAGTGCTGGGGCATCCTTTAGTGCAGTGGTGTCTGTTGAAGCAATATAATTATTCCAACTTTCAGGGAGTGAGGTTAGCAGAATAATGGAGAATTCCTCCCCATCAATCTTCTGTCCTAAATTGTGCAGCTCCTCCTGATAGCTGTGCAATGTCCGAATATGTTCATCAATGAGCATCTTGTCTGTGCATTGAGACCAAAATAATTTCTGCCATGCCAAGACAATTCCTAATGCCCCCTGAGTCTCCAACAAGGATTTCAATGTATCCTGTGCCTCCTTCATGCTTGTTGAACCCACAACATACACCAACATCTTGTCAGCCACCAATAATGCTGTCCTATCCTTCTTATGCCATGCTGGTTGTTGGGCTGCATCCATTGGTAGAGTAGTCAATTCATTGACATAATCCCACAAGTCTTGCCCTGTCAAAATATCCATCATTTTGATTTTCCAAATGGTGTAATTTTCAGCACCTGTCAAGGGCTCAATACAGTAAACGTTCATGTGCATCAAAGCATTTGAAACATTGGCCATCATTTAAATTTGATCCAGGTGTTATCAGTTTGAGTATAGCATTGGAGACGTGCTGTCTCACCAGAACAGGTGGAGAACACAAGCAGGAAGCCCTAAAGCATGGGCAGAGCAGTCTATAGTGGTGGCTAGCAATGACAAACTGTATCTACTGCTATCCAAATGTGAACCAACAGTCACATGACTGTGTATCTACCTGCTGACTGTACTGATGGCAGGATGCATGGCTACAGTGTGAGCAAGAGAATTCAGTTAAGGCCAGGGCCCATAACCTTTTGATGAGAAGAGGACTCGATATAGTAAACAAACTTCGTTAGGTAGCTAAGTATGTACATAGAACTTTTATACTAAATGTTGCAAGCATTGCTCAGTAAGCTAATCAGTAAATAAAGATCGGTATTATAAATAGCTGTGGCTATGCAATCACTGCCACATTCAGCTATCGGCATCGGTGTCACCTATACAGACTTCTGATCTCAACAAAAAGTGCCATCAAATTCCACTACAGAGGTGCCCCAACATTTTTTTCTTAGTGCTGAGAAAAGTTTTTGACTGTTTTCAAAGGAAATAAGAGTCTTGTTGTGCTTGTCAGTAGTTGTGTTATCATTACAACAATATAAACTAACACTTTGGTTCCCATTGTCAGATTCTGACCCAGAAGAGACTATGAGAGGATCTTCATGTGTGGAACTGTGACTTTGGCTGGTATGATGCACAGCAGGTGGCAGTTGACTAGGAGGCTTGCCTTCAAGTTCTTGCTTGTGCTTTCATGCTTGAGCTCGTGCACTTCTATTTATTTCCCAACATCATGCACATTGCTTGAATCCATACTCATGTTCAGGAGGGAGGATTTTTTTACACTCTGATAGTGAGCAGATGCAGAGGTCTGTCATCCATAGTATATATGTATGTTTTTTCATTCAACAGAAGTTAGATACATTTTCAGAAGTCACATGATGTTTCATATGACATATCTGGGGTGGGGTTGAGCTGGAGCTGCTCTCCAAACCAGTCGTGGGGCACAGTAAAAGAAGAAACCTATTCCCACAATACTTTTTCTGAGATTCAACCAAAACTTCAACACACTATTACCACACCCCAGAAACTGGCAAACTTGGAATTATGTAGTAAGGTGGAGGGTTTCCAAAAATAAGACAACCAAGTAAAACATGTATCTTCAGCCTTCCACAACAACTTAATATAAGGTGTTGCTGCACAGAAGTGTAGTAAAATGAGTGTGAAATAGTACATTTTACTCTAAACCTGTTTGGTGAAGTGGAGTATCAGTGGTCCACTGGGTACATGTCATGTTATGCCAATTTTGGATACCAGTCAATGGCATCTCGTTTCTGTGCCAAACCCTGTTGCATATAAGGATTTTGGATGCATGTGAACAGATATAAGCAAGCAAAATTCCTCAAACCTTTGTCATTGTCACCCAATAGCTGGGCTTATTGGTAGTGTCAAACAGGATTTTCAGAAGACCAATCACACTCAGGATGTATGTCCTGCTTCCCTAAATATGTTCACCTACATCCAAAATCCTTATATGCAACAGGGTTTGGCACAGAAACAAGATGCCATTGACTGGTATCCAAAATTGGCATAACATGACATGTACCCAGTGGACCACTGATACTCCACTTCACCAAACAGGTTTAGAGTAAAATGTACTATTTCACACTCAAATATGCACGTTTTACTACACTTCTGTGCAGCAACACCTTATATTAAGTTGTTGTGGAAGGCTGAAGATACATGTTTTAATTGGTTGACTTATTTTTGGAAACCCTCCACCTTATTACATAATTACAACCATGCTGGGGTGTGGTAATAATGTTGAAGTTTTGGTTGAATCTCGGAAAAAGTATTGTGGGAATAGATTTCTTCTTTTACCGCGCCCCACGACTGGTTTGGAGTCTGGAATAAACGCAGAACGTCGAAAGATCTCAGTGGTGGTTGGAAGATGGTGGATGGTGGGTTTGTTGGTTTGGTGTTTGTGGGAAAGCATTTCTGTAAAAGGAAATGTCAGTGTGGGGGAGGGCTCAGCGCTCAGCGCTCAGCTATCAAGTCTCCGAGTCCATACACTGACCGTATTAAAGAAGTGTAGCAACTTGGCAGCAGCCTGAGTCCTGCTCAATCAAAATTCACAAGGTGAATGTGAAGATCTTCATCATCCGCATCGAGCTTGTGATTGATCATGATGTTAGTGTTGCACACATCGCCATGAATGAGGATATGGAGAGTTGACTGCCTTGTGAACCGTATCGTCAAGTGCATCGTCAAGTTGTTCCCCGTTGCCTTGCAAGGTTCTCTTCTAGTTCCATGAACCAACTGCGGTTCATGGCAACCATTTCCCAAACACCAGCCAGGTCCTCCATTGCATGGAGCAACAGCAGCTAGCTACGGTCTCAGGCGCCGGTTAAGTAGCCGCGGGCAAACTTGATCCTGATGGTCAGACTTGCCTTCATGGCTCCGAAGAAGGCAAGCTTATTAGAAAGCCTCTCATCGTACTTGAAACGGATTTTGCTGCCATTTTTGAGTCTCTAGCTGGTCAGATATTGGAAGCCTCGCAGCGGGTGAGTCCCACAGCAACATCGTAATGAACGTCGACTTTTCGGACGAACTTCAGGAGTGCTCTAAATCAGAGGCGATCTTGACCTTCTGTGATGTGTTTGTGTGGCGGACAGTGAAATTGAAGCTTGGAGTAAGTGGCTGAACGTGGATCTTGTCGCCAGTCCATGGACCACGAAATTTAAAGTGAGTAACTGTTATCCCATATAATTGGGTCATCGCACGATTGTAACTTACAACGTCTGTCATACCAGAGACGGAAATGGAGTCTATTCCGCATGAGATACTCGGGAAAAAAGGATACTGAGCGCAGTAGCCGAGTACCTACCAGCTGCTCCAGCAATATTTTTCATTCTCTGAGGATGACAGGAATGATGTGTCGAGTTTCCATCTATACGATATGCAGTGCTCCCAACTGAAGAAGCTGGACAGCGGCGCACCTAGGGGGAAGATAGATCCTAACGTGAGTATATTTGAAGGATTGGGTATAAACCGGTGTGATGTAATGGAGCTCCCCATCTGCGAATCTCGTTTGACAGCGAGCTGATCAGCAGGTCTCGGGGCTGTGAATCAGTGATCATGGACCGCCCTCCGATAGGATAATTGGAACGTAATTATACTTTGCACAGCACTTTGCAAGCATATAGAAACTTTCCTCTCTTGACGTCTATATCTGTTTCCGATGGCGAGGCAAATCCTGCCTCCAAAGTTTCATCGCATGACGTTGTTCATGTTGCTTCGACGTTCTATCCGTGGTTGTCACATTATTTGGACAGCCTTGTGGCGTTTCTTAAAGAAATCTTTCGCTATCTGGCTACTTCGCCCACGATCAAGTCTTACGTCCTTGCCACCCGCCTTATACTGGAAAAAATCGGGCCGTAGTCGCCAGGGACTATCAGACTCCAACACACATATCCGTTTACCATGCTGCGGATTAAATGACCCCACAGAAGGCGTGTCGATTCAGGGAACAGAAACAGCTACAGGTGCTGTGTCCCACTACCCTTCAGCTCATTTTAGCTCCTAGGCTCTAATGCACAAATACTACCTGCAGCATCTGTGCAAACCCGGGCCGATGATCCAGTTGCTGCTGACCATTCTCTCTTCCCTTCTTCATCACGTACATCATCCGATAATGATGGTAGGTACGGAGGGTCCAAAAAGGAAGATATATTATTTCCCTCCGAGTCGTTGAACTTTCCCATGCACCCCATTGCAGTGGAAGCAAGGACTCGTTCCGATGTCGATCCTGCAATACCCACCGTCCACACTTCAAATACTACGTCCCATTTGGGATGTATTGGAAGCTATGATAGTCCCTTGGGGGACCCAATCGCGGAATTCATATGGCCGATGATGCCTACCCGAATACACAGGTATAAGAGAACTCGGACAATGTGAGGCATATATCACGGCTAACTGGTGTGCCAATTTCGATTAATCATGTATACAGTGACCCCGTCGATCCGACATTCACCATTACACCTAACCAGAAGTTCAAGCGGTAAGCGGATCGTCCTACCTTGGCATGAATTTAGGCTAATGCTAGGTCAAGTGACTTACCTGGTGACTGGGTTGAACTCACACATCCTGGAGGCCAACCCTACTTCTATGTTTATCATCCCGAGCTCAAAATAGTGTGTACAACTCAGCTGAGGGGATTTTTATCTGACAGTTGCGATAGAAAATCATCACGGAAACATGGCTAGAAGATCCCGACTTTTCTGGCATCGACAAATTCATCGAAGATATATCTGATTTTGTCCGGTCAAGAAATCTTTTTCTCGATCATAATAATGATCTTGTCATTCATTGCACTATGGACGAAGGAGGGAAAATCTGGTGTGGGTACTACTTCGTGTGCCACCGCACTCGAAGTTTATTTTGGTTGGAAAACTTCGCGATCGATGAGTACATCAATGAAGTGAGCGGCAATCTTCACCCAACTCATATTAGTATGTATTATCCTCACTTCTCTTTGGCTCGACTCTAAATCCTTGTTGCTGTTATTCTAGAACTTTTTTTGGAATATCAATATTGGTGCAAACTCATTTCGTTATAAGATTGATCTTCAGTTTATGTAAAATTTTCTAGGTATCATTGGGATCTATATCCAGACACCAACAAGGCAAATGCTGAAGTCCTTGACATCGTGACAAACGCGATATTGGATGCTCGCACAGGTAGGAATTATGTATTTTTCCATGCTATGATTGGCAGTACTTCTCGCTGTGGAAGGCGTCTTGACAAGCCGTGAATCAACCATCAACTATACAGAAAGCTCTCTCTGCACCATGGCTAGTGTGGTTGAAACAGCAAGACGTACGTAATATGTATCTGTCAGGTCATGTTACACTGTTCATTAATCATCAGAACACATTCTATCTGGCAATCAAATGACTACTTGGTTTGTAGGTGAGAATGGCTGTCGTCTTGCCTCTTTCTTGGCATCAATTTTTTTTTTGCAGGCAGATTTATGTGGCTACTGTGTAAGGCACACCTGTATTTTAGTAAACGCGTGACTGATCTCAGATGTTCCTATCCAGGGCGTGACAGGTTCTTGAATTTCCATGGACAATGTGGTGTACGCCTCTCCAGAAAGCACTCAGTGCATGTCCGGGATCATAAAGTCCCTCGCTCATATCTTTTCGTTACCCTTTCACCCATCTTATTTTCTGCTCCAAACGTCCACCTGAAGACCATGAGGGAACTTTGGGTTGATAAACTTACGCTCAAGAATCATTGGGGTGAATTTTTTAGTGGATTAAGTGACGAGTGGCAAGGTCATGCAGTTTACGTATGTTCACCCAACTTGAAGTTTCCTTCCGCTTTTACAACTTTTTCCCCCCAAGGCATCTATTCTCCTAACGGCCAATGTCGCCTTCCTAGGCATTCCTTCGAATAATAGCAGCAATGTATACATTCGTTCAGCGACGCAGATTGCCAGTTACGTTTCTGTCGTGGCTAATTCTTCTAGCATGATGCTTGCCCTACTACTTCGTCGCCAGCACCGCACCAGGAAGCGCGGCACCGCCCGGGCAGTGGTACGTCTGGCCGTTTAGAGTTTACGTTGCTGTGGTTAATCCATTGATATGCAGCATGAATTTTTGAAAAAGAGTAACCGTCAGATATTGGGTCATGAAATACTCGCCATTGTCTATAGTCTACCTTATGCTTTGCTGATGTGGGGGTGAGTTTCGCAATAAGTTCTGTAAGCAACATGCAACTCACGAACGACTACGCAGTATGGTGACATTCTTCCTCGCTTTCTTCATCATGTGCTTTGAGAAGTCGACCGCGACAACACGCTGTGTTGTTGCTCCTGTTTCACTTTTCTGCATTTTTCTGATTGCGTGGTGCATTCGGGTGGCCTGGGAGCCAAGTGAGACCTTGGAGTGGTGGATGGCACAGTTGCGCCTAGAGACAACCGGAGACAAGGAGACGGGACGATTTTGGCAACAGTTTTGCATTCGACGATGGAATCCGCCTACCTCCAATTCCGACGTGTAAACGCTTGGCCGCCAGTTGATCTACTACGATGTGAATTCTGTAGCTTTGGAAGTTAGGATTACAATGTATCAGAGATTCAAGTTCAATTAAGGATTGAATAGGGAAGCCGAACGGCCTCCAAGCTAGACTTGATATTCAAATTGCCATTCCGATAAAATAGAAACATCCTTCAATCCCAATCCAGTGGCCGAGTCATTCTCGACCCCGGGATCTTGAGAGCTCAGGTTGGCAAGGAAACTCAAAGGAAACTTGACTCATAAGGGGTACCCAAGATTCAGAGGCAGGGAATATTTGAGACCAGCCAATCAGGCTCAACCTGCGAGACGCGGACAGACGGCGAATGTGAGGACATTGTCGTAAATTACACTCACGGTGGTGTGAAAGAGTCAAATCTTCAGAAATTGAAGTTGCTCCCAGGCGGCCCGCCAGTCGCCCCTGCGAACAGTTCAAGAAGTTGCTTGTCAACGAGTCCTTTCTAGGCAGAAACAGACGTCCGACAGCTCTGCTTGATTCAATACGGCACGCTGACTCGGAACCAGACTAGGACCACAATTCATCGCGATATCATCAGATCCCGGGGGCGCACACTTCCTTTGCCGTCCGAGTCAGTGGTTGGATCAGAATCTAGGCCTCATCAAGGAGAATACCCATCTCCACAAGCTAATATTCACAATACGTTCAGCACTGAAGTTTGAAGTCAAAGGAGTCAAAGGCTGTCAAAATATGTATGGATATCATGGTGAGACCTGATTCCTGAAGGCCTGAAATTTGAAAGCCTGACTCCTTGCTTCTAAATACCAATGACAATTCAAAAGCCTGAATCGACTCAGATGCCCTTGAAACCACCACATTTCTCCGTGTCAAATTCGCGACGAGTCCACTTTGGTGTCTAGCCTTGATACCAACATAAGATTTCTCGGCCTTGAAGAACGCTTTACAGTCAAAAATATGACTCGAGTCGTGGTCTCAACATCATCTACACAACCCATCACTCTCCTACGGTTCAATTTAAACCGGTAGCTTGGGACTAAGCCGCCCACTGAACGTAGGCCTATACCCAATATTTTTCAACACATGAATCGGATATTGGCGACGCGTCGATTCTGGCTTTTAGGCACATGAGAATATTTGATTGGGCGGTAAGGAATATATCATTGGTGACAAACGGTGTGCATCCTACAAATGAAAGATGTGAAAAGAAACTAATCTTCAATGCCCATCCTAGATCTTCTAGATGGCGGGGCACTCGCCCCAAGTCGAGCTATGACTGTATGAAACGTAACGCGCCCATTAAAGGTGTCATTGTCAAGAGCATATGGCCCCCCGCGGCCACAGCGCGACACCGTCGCATCAAGGAAAAGATCTCACAGAGGCATGATCCAATCGACCAGAACTTTATTGAACTCCTCCCTGACTTGACGGAAAACTTGTCTTTGTGCAGCGTCGTACGTCAAAAAGAGTGCGCATTTTGCTGAACGGGCATCATCAAGTGAATCATCATCCCAGCGTCTTAGCGCAGTGTGAATTGGGAGCCTCGTCTTGTGCTGTATATCAAAATGTACAGCGGCCCAAACGAGGATGTAAAAGAATGATTCCAAGCCATGTCGATATAGGTGAGGGGGAGGGTCATCGTATAGGAGATCAATAGCCATGAAAGGAATTGTCCCTGTGCGGTGGCGCGCTGTCGATGTGGGAACTTCACCCGTGGTATTAAGATGTGATGCCATGTCCCAGTCGTTGACAATACCCTTTGCACAGCTTTTATCGTATTCGAACATCAAATTATTCTCGCTGAGATCGCGATGGAGGACCTTCCCAGTTGTGTAAGCGTGGTAATGACCTATGCATGCAACTAGGATTAAAAAAATTAAGGTGACAAAAACAATTACTCACACTCAACGCAATCGACAAAGATATTCTGAAACTCCTCGACGCTATCAACTTCTCACATCTTCTTATATAACGACATTGCAAGGACGTGCAGTTCTCGATCTTCGAGTTTTTCTCCCTCCGGATGTGATCTCAGAAACTCGAATCGGGGAAGCCTCAATCGTTCTGCAGAGTATGTAGAGGAGAAATGAACCTCAGGAAGGTGGTCTTTCCACTCCGGAATGACTCGCAAAAGGGTTGCGATGGCTGTAGCCTCCCGAGTGCGGAGCACCAGAGGCCAGGTGGACTTGAATACTTGATCATCTTCCGAGGGACCGTCCTCGTGAAATCCGGTAGACCATCGTACCACGACCAATAAGCCCGCGATACTCAGATAAGATATCCTTGATACAAAATCGAATGTCTGACGAGTCAACGGCATGTCCAAGCTGAGGGAAAACGAGATGGGCGCCGATGAGTTTTGTCAGGGGTGCATTGATGGAAAATGGTGGGAGAGTGGGATCAATGGGTCAAATCCTGCGTGAGTCGTATCTCAGCTGCTCATCGCATAAAGAACCAGGGCAAGCTTCGCTGGTTCATTCGTAAAGTCAAAATTGACTGTGCGAACAACGCAGGCGCGATCGTAATACCAGAGTGATACGATGAGCTTGTCGATAAATACGCCGGTGGCATAATGACGAGTGGACACTGCCAGGGCCTCTAACGCCTAAGTCGCCAACTGGATATGGTCGTTCGTGATATGCGAGGCAGTGGAAATTCTGGAATCTGAGCTGCGAACGCGCTTCGAACTTGAGTCGTTGTGAGCTGTAGCAAATTTACGCTTGTTGCTTGTCGTTTCAGGTTGAGTATATACGTGTCCTTCTCCCGTACTCTCAGAAGTACTATTCTTCGCCATCGGGGGTAGCTAAGAGTTGAAGTAGTCAAGCTCGGCCTCAGCCTTTTCGTCCTGGACTTCGATCTTGATTGATTCCTGGACGGTCTCGCCTTGTACCGGGAGATTGGCGACCCATTAACGATCACTTTAGAGGAACCATTAGCAGCACTGGACGCGTGTTCTGGAATACCGGCTAAAGATGAGGTCTGATTAGAGGCCTTGCTACTGGAACCACTGTAGAGTTTCCTCTTTTTGAACTCGATAATAATGTAGATCATCGACCAAAGAGGAAGGTCGGAATCCCTGAGCACAGAAAGCATATCTGGCTTACGAGAGCTGAAGAGGTTCTTGATTACATACGTGCCATCCCTGTTCCAAAATCTCATCAGACTCTCGCCTTTTTGAGCGAGTCACAGACGTTGTTTTGACCTGAGCAACACGACTCCAGCGAGGAACCAGAAGCAGAACAGCCCGCCTCGAAATAACGGGAGCTACGAGAAGATGATGTAGAAATTGAAGACTCTGACATGATGTCCATAGGCTTTAAATTGAGGAGTGAGTGGCACAGCAGGAAATCAAAGCGTCCAGAATGATAGATACAATGGAGTTAGCTAGTACATAGTTCAAATTGATCGATGGCCCAGGGCTGCCCAGCCGGGAACTTCAAGAACAATCATGACGGTCGCACCTGATCTTCCCACAAACCCAGTCTTATAATTGTTGGGATCAAGCGCTTCTATCAGGCGCTGATGGGATCAGAACCTTGTGATCGCTATGATCGCAT
>QLOK01031671.1:0-11882 GCA_003313805.1 Tricholoma flavovirens
GAACCGAGCAGTAATCCGACTGCTCCCAACGACGTCCATAAGAAAGTTGCCTTTATATCACCTCCACCCACCCCATTAAACGTGGACCGTGCCTTGCCTGATGCACCTGCTCCCAGCCTCCCCTCCGCTGCACTTCCTTTGAAGACCACGTTGTCACGCTTCCAAGCTACACATGGGAAAGAGCCTCGTGGCTCTATATCTACAGCAGCATCTTCTTCCAAGACTGATGTAGGCACGCCCATCACCAAACCTGCCCAGAAGGCAGCTTCCACTCGTGCGACATCTCCGTATCTCAATAAACCAGGTGAAGGTGCTTCTGCTGCATCTCTTCGATCCGGAACGCCGTACTCTCAGATGTCGAACAACAGCAGTGGCAGTCGGATCCTCTCGGCCCAATCATGGAGTGAAGTCACCGAGGAAGACCTTGTATCTAATTTAGGATCGCGAGAACGTACGCGACAGGAAGTCTTATTCGAAATCATCTCCAGTGAGGAGAGGTGTGTTGAGGTTCTAGGCCTTTGTCACTCTACTTATTCTTGTTGTAGATATGTTCAAGAACTAACCAAAATGAAGGACACCTTCATCGATCCCTTACTGCATCCCTTCGCGACCTCTACTAATGTTACTGCTTTATCTTCTACACCTAATCTGGATTATGATTCTTACCGCGCTGAATCACCCACTGAGTCCGGCGACCACTTACCACCCATCGCAGCTCGCTTCATGTCACCAACACCGTCCATGGGTCCTCCTCTTGGGTCTGCGACATCTTCAGTTCGCAATAAGGATGCTCCCAACATTGACGGCGAATCAATGGAGACTGACGACGACTATGAGGGTGACGATCAGATCGGAAGGACTGTAAGCCCCGTGTCCGGGAACGGTCATCCTCGGTCTCCATATCGAGCAACTGCCACAAGAACGCCTGTTCGAGCCGGGGCATCTGTCCCGTTTCCCTCGCGATCACATCAATCGTTACCACCCCCGATGTCAGCGTCAACGCATTCCCTCGGTCGTCAATCGACCATAGTCGAGCGAGAGCGGGAACGGGAACGGAAGCAAAGCGAGGAGTCCCGTCAGAAATCCGGGGTGCTGCGGAAGTTCAAGAAAAGTCAGCCATCACCAGTTACAATTTTCGGCAACACCCTTGCTCCTCATCAACTACCTGAAGATCTACGCATATGCTTGGAAGTGGTTGACGGCGGTGTGCTTGACGGACACAAGAGATTATCGGAGGCGTTGAAGAAGCGATATGACGACCAGTTTCCTTTGGTCCGCTCACTGGCTGATGTGTTTGTCTCGAATGTTAGTTTCTGCCTTTCCGTGCTCTACCTTGTTGCTTATGTTTTGCGGCAGTCTGACATTTTCCATGGATATGCCACTTATGTTCTCCACTTGGAGCGAGCTCTGGAGCAGGTTGATGCCGCTTTGCAAAACGTGACTACAAAGAAGCCCAAAAAGCAAGATGCGGGTGAGTGGCAGAAAGTTTGCAAGTTTCTCCAGAAGCTGGAGGAGGATGCATGTGACAAGGGTGAGACTGGTCTCGCCATCACACTGTCCAAACCCTTCCAGCGTCTCGTTAAATACCCTCTTCTATTCCAAAACCTATTATTCCAAACCGATCCAAGCACATTCGAGTATGAAAGCACACTGCAGATGGTTGCAGAGGTTGAAACCATTGTGCGAAGCATTGAAGACGAGAAAATCCAGAAAGAGGAGCGGGATAAAACCCGTGATGTTTTCGCCCGTATTGAGGGGCTCGACAAAGTCAGGCAATTGGCCTTGCCCAAGCCCTCCCGCGTGCTTGTGGAGGAGCGACCTTGCACCTCTCACCTAAATCCTTTGGATTCTTCAAAGCCTTCATCGCCTCCACCGACAGTAAATGCGAAAGGAGTCAAGACGAGGTCGTCTTTCAAACGACTCAGTGACGTTCTTCACTCGGGCAATAGTGGAATCGGCGGGAAGAAAGATTTGTGGTTTGTGGTCTTCAACGATGTTGTTCTTCAATGTCAGAGGACGGGAACGACATCTTTACCTTTGGTTTCCGCAACAAACTCACGAACAAACTCCCTGCCGGAATTCCAAGGCAAAGCAAAATATGCGACTACCGGCCGCAGAAATCAGCAAACCAAGCCTAGAAATTTGTACAGGTTCATCAAGGTGAGCCTTCTACACATGCTGTCTTTGTCTTGTTCTTATTTTCAGATTGAAACATGGGCCATCGGAGATGTCATGCAACCTAGAGAGGGCGTCGTATCTATGGAGGAGTAAGTTACCTTGTATATCAGGCCCATTCGATGCCCAACTGAACGGACCAAACAGCGTTGTGCGGTCTCGGGCCCAAGCACATACCAGTCAGCCTAGAATCGTTCCTCTTCCTGATGACGACGACAATGATGGCGACTCCGACGATTCCGACAAGAAGAGCAAGATGAGTTTCTCTTACTGGGGTGCTGACAAGGTAACAGTACAGAAGCCCATCCTCAAAGGCCGGCCGGGCGGCCCCCACATACGGCGAGGCGGCGCAGCAGCATCTTATGGCCGAGAATCATCTGCCAACGCCAAATTTGGCACTCGCCTTGTCTCTGGCGACGGGTCTCCAACTGGACGACCAGCCAGCCGAAGGACCCAGATGACTACCCCCACCTCAAGGCGACCGCCTCATGTAGAGGAAACCCCCAATTATGCCAAGGCGACAGTAACAAGACCAGCGTGGGACACCAGCACCCGAGCACAACCTCAACCACCTTCGAAACGCCCTCGGAACACGTCGCAAACCAGTGCAGCCACAAAAGTGGCGTTACCTGCGAAAACTCTCGCATCCCCTGCTCCCTCCGAAGACTCCGGAGTAGGATTATACCGACAGATGCTTGCCAACGATCCAACTCTGAACAATTCATGATATCGTGCATCCGCCATACATCCACAATACACTATTACCCTCATTATTATTTTATCGTCTTTCGCTGATGTCACCTTTATCTGCTGTGTTCGTAGTAATTGTTGTTCATACCACTCTCCTTTCATTATTCACACGTTGTTGCATATGAACATCTATATCCCTCATTTTTTCGTCTATATACTTGGCATGCCAGATTGCGGCTGTATCTTCCTGGATCTCTAATCAGCGTTGTATGCCGCGTTATGGATGGTGACACTCCGTCCACTGGGATCTGCTGCACAACCCCAGTCGCCTCGAGGAATCCAGCTAGTGTCGGATTTAAGAACATAAAGATTGAGTTTAACACAAGAAGGCGTACCGAACAGCAGTCTTCGCAGCAGTTTTTGAAGAGTACAGACCTAGGTGGAGAGTGTCTGGTGTCATATCAACATTAAGGGACAAGATGCTTACCATCGAAAATATCTCGAATAAAGTACGCCTCCTTGGTATTAGGTGTCGCTTCAGGCCATCTTTCCGCCCGTTTCGCGAACGCTTCGTCGTGAACAACTAAGCTTGCATGTTCTTTTATTCTGGAAATGGCGTGAAATGTGGGCATTAAGTAGCAAGGCCTTGGATTACCCATCGATCCACGAGTATCCCACACCGTCAGAGAACTGTTCCTTTTGTCTCCAAAGGATAGACCGAGGCAAGTATGGCTTTAGCATCTGATCAGACGGGCTAATGACTACTAAAATATAGAATCTTCCTACCTTGCCATCAGGAGAACAATCAAAAGCCTTGCGGAGAATATACTGCCATAAGAAAGTAAGGAGAATAATGGCATCGGATACTATTGGTCACACCTTCTCCATTCTAGGGCAGCCATCTTCATCTATTTCTTGCGTAGTACCTTTTTGGAACATTTTTTCCTTTGGATGGATATTCATGACAACATCCAAGAAGGCCTTGTCGAGGAAGGGTACACGGGCTTCAAGACCCCAAGCCATGGTTGATCTAAGCATCAGATTATCGAGTAGTCCCCGACCTTATCGAATGAGAACTCACTTGTTGGCTCGAAGACAGTCAGACGTATGCAAATTTTTGACGCGTCTGACACACTCTTGATGGAAAGATTTACTGTCAGGTGCTGCGTGGAAGTATAAATAACCTGAAAACAAGTAGGATCCATGTCCAAAGACCAAAATTGTACCAGTTACCTCCAAGCATCTCATCACTTCCTTCACCACTGAGCACCATTTTGACTCCCATAGCCTTAATTTTTCGGCTGAGAAGATACATCGGAGTACTGGCACGAACAGTGGTAACGTCGAAAGTTTCCAAATGATATATCACTTCTGGAATCGCATCCAACCCCTCCTGGACTGTGAAAACATATTCGTGATGAACGGTTCCAAGGAAGTGCGCTGCTTTCCTAGCAGCCAAGAGATCTGGTGAATTTTCCAGACCGATAGAAAATGAGTGTAGCTGGGGCCAAGCAGCGAGGCTAGCTTAACGGGAATGTAAGCGATTGGAAGCCAGCCCAAAATATTTGACCTACCTTGGTCATTTACAAGACCACCATTGTTTGGTGTCGACGGTCCGCTGGAAACCTCCCGGAGTTTCTTTTGTCGAAGCTCATATTGTGCTTGGGCAATTTTTTCAGTTTCCCTTGCAGCGATGGAGGCAATTAAGCTACTATCCAGGCCTCCACTAAGAAGGACACCATATGGAACTTCTGACATCAATCTCTTGCGTACAGCAGCTTCTAATGTCTCGCGGATTAAAGTGAGATCTGCAGAATTGACAGGGGTAGCGGCTTCGACGCTTTCATTGTCTCCGTCCCACCAGGTAGGCTGGTAATATCGAGACGTAGACCGATCGAGGCTATCGTATACATGTCCTGGAGGAAACGATATTATTTTATCGCAGTCGTCCACCAGTGCTTTGAGTTCAGATGCGAAAAAAACAGCTCCAGGACGGTCTGTGCTCCACCCTTGATATAACGTGGTTACACCAATCGGATCTCGCGCAGCAATAATCCTAGAGGGAGTAACCGATTCGTCCAGCAGCACGAAAGAGAACATTCCATCAAGAAAGCTGCAAAGGTCCTTGCCATATTTTATATACTGAAATAATATAGATGATTTGTACGTAAATCGATAGGTAGATGACAGAGTACATACCAGCGGAATGATAATCTCACAATCTGAGTGAGTTTTGAATTTCACATCAGGCCCGACATTTGCATGTAGTGTAATATGGTTATAAATCTCGCCGTTCACAGCGAGGGTAATCTTTCCGTCTTGACTAGATAAAGGCTGGGCGCCAGTGTCTGAAAGACATTGAGTAGAAAGAACGAACACGGGGCACTAACTTACCAACACCAACAATGGCAAGCCGCTCGTGCACGAGGACACAGTCTTGACCTACAAAACATCCAGACCAATCTGGACCGCGATGGCGAAGCCTTTTTGATAGAGCAATAAATCGAGCTCTATCGTTGGAGGGCTTTTCGAGACCGTGCACAGCTAGGATTCCGCACATATCTGAGAACCAAGGGATTTGCAAAATAATTTACAGACGGCGAGTGACTCGTGTTGGTAGATAAGATAAGACAGCAATCCGCAGGCACGTGGGGTTATTTGATCCTTGAAGTCAGGGGCCGGCGCCGGTGCAACATGGCTTGAATCGCAGCACCCTTGTTAATTAGTATTGCAAACATGTCCACCAGAGATAGACTCGCAGCTTCCAGGGTTGATCTTTATTCATCCTTTGCAGCTTCTGGATGCTGACTATCCTCAAAGGCTCAGCGACAACAGACTGCACCTACCCAGGCGCATGAAATGTCCGATTTGGGCGCTCACCACACCAACGGGCATGAATCTGGACCAACATCTACTTTCTTAACTGAAGTGAGTGAAATTAATGGCAGAGGCATTATTGTCTCAAACTGAATGGTCTACCCAGGTTGCCTCCTTACAGGATGGCATTGAGCGAATCAACCTCAACGTCACAAATATATCTACCCTTCATGCACGCACTTTGAATGTTATGGACTCTGGGAGAGACCTGGATGCCGCACGGCTTGACGAACTTACCGCAGAAACGCGCAACGTGATCAACAACCTGAAAGAGAGAATCAAAGCCTTGGATCGAGAGCCCATGGCGGCAGATGCGCAGATGCGGAAAAATAGGGTCCGTCATACATATATTGTTGCATTTCATTTGAATTCATCTGAACCCGATTTTGTAGACGGCTCTTGTCCGTTCGAAATTCCTAGAAGCCATACAGAATTATCAAAAGGTTGAGCAGGAGTACCGTGCAAAGTCAAGACAGCGAGTGGAACGACAATTAAGAATCGGTATCTAGCAAGGCTTGTCAATGATCCCGTTTCTCACAACGTCTGTCAGTGAAACCCGATGCCACTCCTGAAGAAGTTGCTACCGTAGCAGAGGGTGGAGGACAACAAATTTTCGCACAAGCTGTGGGTGGCTATCTTATAAGATTTGTTACATCTCTGATCGACGAAACCCCAACAGCTCACCTCTTCATCACGGTATGGAGAATCACGGACCGCCTACCGCGAAGTGCAAGAAAGGCAGCAGGACCTAAAGAAAATGGAGCAAACGCTGGGAGAACTTGCCCAACTACTTATTGACGTAAGTGACAGGAAAGTTAACAATCTGGATGTTTACCTTGTGTTCTATGAAGATGGGAACTATTGTTAATCAACAAGAAGAAACGATTGACAATGTCGAAAGTACAGCAAAAGACGTAGAGGCGGATGCTAGTAAAGCGTGCGCTTTCGTATTCATTACTTTGACTTGGCAAGGATTTCTTAACACCTCTCCATGCCAGTGTCACGCATCTAGAGAAAGCAGTTGTACATGGTCGGTATGGATATGAATCGTACTGGTTTGCACTAATCGGCGCCTACAGGACGATCGTATCGAAAAGGACGCTGGATATGCTTTTTCATATTCCTCTTCATAATCGCTGTGCTCGCGATTGTGTTAGGCGTTGTCTTTGGGAGGCACTGATATAGGGGAATGAAGTAATGACTTGTTATATATGTACTTGTGATCTGTGTAAGTTGTAGCTCAGTTTACTAATTGAAGTATTACGGAAACACGTACGCGGCTAGCCGCTTGTCAGGTGAACCTACAAGCATCAAAACAAGCGATCATCACCCTTAAAAGTTGTAAATAGAACAAGCTTTCGTCGCTGTGCAAACCCAAACTCTTGCGCACCACAGCAATGGCCCACTCAAATTCGAAGTCTCAGCGGCGGCGACGAGGTCCATCCATCGAGGTCGTTGATGCCAAGGTGGCTGTTGATTTAGCCACGGCACAGACATATTCAGAGAATGTATTCCTCTTCGTGCCCAATCTAATAGGTGCGGTCTTGAGTTCAGTCGCGGATATACTCATTCCCAGTGTAATTTATAGGATATACACGGATAATTTTGGCTGGGCTTTCGTTGCACTTCATGAGCTATCATCCAAAGTACTGCACCATCGCGTATGTGATTTCGTGTCTCCTAGACGCAGTCGATGGTCAAGCTGCGCGTGCGCTGGGACAAACGTCGAAATTCGGGGCCGTTTTGGACATGGTCACAGATCGGTCTGTAGTTCTGTCTGAATGGAACCCATTTGCCCATTCCTCATCCCAAGTCTAGATGCACAACATCCTGTCTGCTGTGCTACCTCTCTTCGGTCTATCCAAACTACGCCCTCTTGTTTCAATTCCTAATTACTCTTGACTTCAGCAGTCATTACATGCATATGTATAGGTAGGTATATTGGCCTCCAGTGCCACACAAGATGATATACTCATGTCTAATTTCAGTTCGCTGGTCACAGGTTCCAGGAGCCATAAACTCGTCACTAGTGACGTTAGCCGTATTCTCTGGCTGTATTACAATGATTCGGTGAGCTTTTACACTGAATTTACTATTGGCAAAGCATTGACTTACAAGTGCAGCGTACACTTTTTTTGGTGTGCGCCGGGAACGAGGTCTTCTACTTGTCATTATATCTGATGAAGTGGAATGCAACTCCGATTGGCCTACCCATATTTCCAACGTTGACATATGCAGAAGGGATGGCGTGGATGAGTGGAGGTGTTTGCATTTTGAAGAACGTGATCAACGTTGTGCAGCTATGGAAGGCATCGAAGATTTTAGTTGGGGTAGACCTCGTAGAAAGACAGGAAATGATGATGAGAAAGGATGAGTTGGTGGAAGGGAGATGACTTGTTACCGACATAAGGACTTACTTTCGTTTACTTGTGGAGCACGTGAGGGACTGGAGATAAAATATTTTTATGACTTGACTGGCGATGGTGAGCGATGCGGTCTCAAGCATTGTTTCGCAGGTCTAGATCCCTTCTAGTCTTCTCCACCCGTCCTCGTCCCCGTTCACGACCACTTCTTTCGTCTTCTCCTCCTCCTTTACCTCATCGCAGGAAGGAGTCGTCCCGCATCATCGCTCGCGGCAAACGACTCTCCTCGTCGACATCTATCTCTTCTGCCACCGAATCTATAAATCCTCCCCCGGAACTCCCTGAAGACGGTTCAGGCGCTCCTAACGGAGACAGCAATGGCTCTGACCCTCCAACAGAAGGTTCCGAGAAGCCTAGACAGCGACGAGCAAGGCTGGCTGTGACTACGAATAAGGATCCAGAACCTCTTCAACTTCCAGACGGACTTGACATACTTTGGATGCCGGCAGAAGAGTCTTTGGAATCTGACGAGGCCCATACCTCTGCCTTGCCTCCCCCTGAGATTTTTGATGACGCTCTAAATAACCTTCTTATTACCCTGCATCCACAAACTCAACACCGTGCTACGTATGCATCACCATTGGGTCCACCTATAGAACCTACATTTGCTCTGTACTGTCCCATGGAAGGAGGCGAATATGTTGTTGATGCTACTGTTCGAGAGCTGGCTCGTCGATCGGGAGCTGAAGTGCTGGTCCTGGATGCGGTCCAACTGGCTGCTGGGGAATGGGGTCACTTTGGATCGGGTGATTCCTTGTTCCTTACCCCTCTTGCGAAGTAATACTAAAGTCAACCGTACAGCTGCGAACTCTCTGTCACTCTCTCGAAATCCTCTACATTTCTCTTCGTTGCCTTCAGCAACAAGCTCCCGTGCACCCATGATGGATGAGGATGATGAAGTAGATACGTCGTCATTCTTTTCACAGCCAAGACAAGTAACTTTGACGGTGATGACACCACCCATGATACAAGGTCGTGCAATCATTGCTGCTTCACCTCGACGAAACTCTCCTCCGAGCAAGATCAAGGTATTCTTTGATACACTGGTCAATACACCTTCAAAGGCTCCACAATTGGACACGTCATCACATCTCACCAAAGGTCGACCACGAATCGTCTATGTTCGGGATTTCCCAACACTGGCTCCCTCATCGTCCGCGTGGTATCCACCTCTTCTTTCTGCAGTTCGCGAGCGGCGTCGGGGTCCGATATCAAGACCGTCCTCTCCCGTGATAAATCCTATGACCATTGTTTTTGGAATGACACCTTCTCTCACCCCTCCAGCCTCTTATGGCCCTCCTAACGACGGTCTAATGAGCTTACTCACGACTCGCAACCCTTCGACTGCTCAGATCTCACCAGAGCCCAAAACTCGTAGATCTGACTGGGGTGAAAGCGAAACTGCTGAAAAGGCCAGAGAAAAACGGCTTCGAGATAGATTGAAGAAGTGGGAAAAGGGCGACGCTGCTTTGCATGATGAATTTCCAAAACTTTCCGCGGCTCAAGAAGGTGAAAGGTCAGAAGAAAAACCAGACATCATTCTCATGGGAGGATCTCAAGGGATGCCAAACTTCGCTCCCTTGCTCAACGCAGGACTGCATGACTCGCATAATGGACGGACTGATACAGAGACCGAGGCTTCCTTTTTCAGAATTTCCATCGTGGTGCCAAGTGTGCGGTCCACCGTCGAGGAACGTGCTGTTCGAGTTGCCCGAAGAAGGGAGATTAATGAACTTACCATGCGGATGGGAATCGGAGCGGCAGGCGGTACCCTGGAGCATCAAACAGCATCAATTATCCACACCACTCCTCCCATTGCAACAGGAATCTCTGGCCTCGGTGATACTCCACCGCAGAGCAATCATCTAAGGATGTGGGAGGATTGGGGAAATAAAGTTGAGGTATGGGCTATTGTTCGCCGAATTGCTGATCGTGCCATCGGAAATACGTTGTCTGTTGGCTCCAACTTCGAAAAGGCCACCCTGAATTCCACCAAAGTACCCTGGTCTGCTGTACATAAAGCTTGGGCTACCCATTGGTCATCCGTGGATCTGCGAAAATCTTGGCTGAGAGGGGTAACTTCACCTCATAGCATAATTCGAGAGCATGGCAAAAATGAGGGTGGTAATGAAGAACAACAAATTAAGCCGGATGAAGTGATAGAGAAAATCAAACATGACAGTGACCTTGACGCTCACGAACAGAGACTGTTGCCGTGTATTGTAGACTCTGGTGCGTCCTACAGTAGGACTGTGATTTTTTAATGGCCTCATATGCAACGTAGCTTCGATGCCAACGTCTTTTGACCAGGTGCATCTACCAGCCCACACAATTGATTCTGTTCGGACGATTGTTTCTTTGCCTCTCCTTCATCCTCAAGCATTCCAGAAAGGCATTCTAAAACAACATGGCATGACTGGATGTCTTCTATTCGGTCCCCCAGGAACGGGGAAGACACTGGTTGTTCGTGCTCTTGCCAAGGAGGCAGGCTGTCGGATGATGACCATATCTCCTTCCGATGTCATGGACATGGTAAGTGTCATATTTGTTTATGCAGTTCAATATTCATGGTATACACAGTACGTTGGTGAAGGAGAGAAACTAGTCAAGGCCGTTTTTTCCCTTGCGCGAAGACTATCACCCTGTGTGATTTTCCTTGACGAAATAGATGCCCTATTTGGCGCCCGTATGCCTGCTCGAGAAAGTGGAGGTGCCTTTGCTCACCGAGGGGTCATTACCGAGTTTATGCAAGAAATGGACGGCCTAAAATCTTCGAAGGAGGATAGAGTGATCGTCATAGGGGCCACAAATAGACCTTTTGATTTGGATGATGCCGTCCTCCGTCGTCTACCCCGTCGATTATTGGTTGATCTTCCTGGTGAAAAGGAGCGCGAGGGTTCGTTCTAGTGTACCTTATGAGACTTTTGGCTAACTTGATTGATACACAGAAATATTGAAAATTCTTCTTAGAGATGAAACGTTGGGAGATGATGTAGATATTCAAGCTCTAGCCCAGAAGACCGAAAGTTTCTCTGGATCTGACCTCAAGCGTAAGTCGTCGGTGACAACTCAAGGATTCTTATATGTGATGATCATTTATCTGGCAGATCTTTGCGTGTCAGCCGCCCTGGATGCCGTCAAAGAGAACGTTCTGCTTCCTTGGTCTACCACAGTTGCGCAGAACCAAATGGATATTCCTCACATATCATTAGAAGCATCCCCATCCTTATTGGACTCCTTTGCCTCTACATCGCCCTCTTGTGATGAACCGCTAACAACTCGCATTCTGCGGCTTCAGAATTTCACGAAGGCATTGAAAGAAATAACACCTTCGTCATCGGAGGCTCTTGGGAGTCTTGCAGAGCTTCGAAGATGGAATGACGAGTTTGGAGAAGGACGTAGAGACAAAAGACGAAAACAAGTTTGGGGTAAAGACCGATTTGGTTTCACTGACGTTGGCCATAGACGTGGAAATGACGGCAGGGTTCTTCATTCTCTCTCGGATATTCACATCGAACAGGCCTAAAGAAATGTAATAGATTCACTACATACTACACGCACTTAATGAATGTAATGTCGATCACGCTATTTTTTTGAACTGCGGTGCTTTGTTTGGGATGCTTCCGGCATGCCGTCCTCGTCCTCGTACATTCGTCGTAAAAGTGGGTTCCGAGGGTAAGGAGCTTTTTCGTAGGCCTCTGCGCCACCTCACGATCA
>QLOK01031868.1:0-16244 GCA_003313805.1 Tricholoma flavovirens
GGATCCAAACCAGATGGTCAAGTCTAGGTTGGGCAACATGATGGAGATAGTCATGCTTTAACTGGCGCCAGAAATTTTCAACACTCATAGTGGTTCTAAGTCTTGAAAGTATTGAGGATGTAGATATTGCCCAAAGCTTCCACATTTTTGGTGAATACCAGCATGCCCACAGATATCCCCATACTTCTCTAAGTCCTTGAATGTGACAAAAGTTATACATCTCATATACTGCATTCTGGCGTATTTGTTTAGCAGTCCATTTTCCATCATGTTCAGCAAAAAGAGTATGTTGACAAAAATGTTTTGTGAACATATGAAGAATTTGTTTCCGATGGGGTGCAGGGCAGAAAACATAATTTGGATTGCTTGACTTGACCTCTTCTTCTTCAAACATCCAGTCAGGACCATCTTCTGCATCAGTCTCAATATCCTTAGAAATAAATTGTTCCACTTTTTCAGATAGGTCTCCACCATCATTGCTGTCATTCTCCATGGTATTGTCTTCTTCATCATCTGGCACAGTTCTCTGTTGCCTGGGTAATGGAACAGACTGAACAATTCCATTCAACCAAATAGTTAAGTGTGGACCAGCTGGTGCTTGCTCTGGTGTAGTATTCTGAAGGACACCACCAAGTCTGATTTTTAAATGTGGAATAACTTTTGCTGCAACCATAATATCTGGGTTTGTCTCTTTTGACTGTGCTATTGGAACAAATGTCTCTGAAATCCAATCAAACTCCTTCATTGCCTCCTTAACATCATAATATTTGGGTCTTCTTCTGAGAATTGATATTCGCATTTATACAGCATGCAAACAATGCCAGAAGCAAAGTTGATGTTTTGCCTCTGGATAAACCTTCAGGAAGGCATTTATTTCAGAGATGTCTTTGTCTGTTAATGTAATGATTGCTTTGATCTTCCAGGTTCCTTTGAAGTAGGAAAGAAGCTCAGTCAAATAGTGTTCCTTTCCCCCAGCCTCCTTTTCTACAGATGTTTGGATTAGGATATATGTACCCCATGGGACATCCAGATCCATAAATCTCCCCAAGTAATGCATACGCTGCAAAGCAGGATCCATTTGTATTCCAAACAGAGTCTAAAGCAACCTCTCGAATTCTTCCACCCCATTGACAAAGAATCTCCACCAGCCACTGGCAGTACCTTGCATAACTGTATTCTAGTAGACTACAAGGTTGATGCAAGTTACATTCAACATTAGAAGACCATGTTTGCAATATTGGCTTCTAATTGGAAACTTGGTTTTGCATACCTCTCAGGCTGTTGCTAGCATCCTCCAAAAAGGCCAGCATTGTAGGATCCTGTGGTTTGCATACTACTGTTGCTCGAGTCCCAAAAAGGGTCAGCATTACAGGGAAATATTGCACATTTGTTGAACACAATCATTTCCTTTTTGGAAGCACTATATATGGAAATGGAGGTGATCCTTTGACTCTAGTCCTTGTGGCTGGTTCTACATAGTACAACGATGATTATATTTACACATTTTCTTCCTCATCACCACCGTCAGCTTCCTTTGGCACAACCTCGCCCCGTCCCAATGCCACATATGCATCAACATACTGCCAGAGGTGTTCACAATGCGACCACATTGTGTGAAACTGTGCTGATTGTTCATTCGCATATGCACATAGACCCTCTGCCATTGCCAAGTCAGTTACAGGGTTCGTCTTCCCCACAGCATCTGCATGTGCTCCCCAACAACAGGCCTGAGTCTCAAAGAACCATTTCACCTGTTTCATTTCCTCCTACAGGAGCTCCACTTCCTCTGCCCAGTGATCTGCACATGCATTGCTCTTACAGAATTCAATCTGAAGATCTACACACATATCATTAGTATACAAATAAGCAGGATGAGGATTTAAAGCAATACCATCTTGAAGTAGCTCGTCACTGTTCTCCAAAGTACCCAGTTTTTTCCATATCCATGTTATTTCACGATGACCCTCTGACTGATGTAATCTTTTCTTCTTTGCCTTTGGTGCTTCCTCACCCTCTGACAGATGTGAGTGTGTAGGTGTTGATGAATCGGTTAGTCCATTGCATGATGAGCGGCACAATACTGTGCTGCTGCTGCACTTACTTTCACCTTGATGCAGTCAAGAAGTCCTCATGAGCATGTATTCTGGCGTTGGCCCCATCGAAAGCAGTCTTTGTCCATATTATGTGGGATTGAAGTTGTAGGTCATCACGAAGTTCATGTAAGGCATTGTGGGCTTGAGCCTGACACAAATCACATTCTATGAGGTGTAGTTGAGCATCACATGCAACTTTAGAAGTCGCCTTAATTGCAGATGGTAAGTAGAGCCTAATACTTGACACGGGCTCTTCCAGTTGATTGGGCGAGGCATAGAGATTGTCCCATTCCCAAAGGACATGCAATTAAGGGACATATAGATGCTGCATGCTGATCCAATATGATATTTTTTGTCATAGAGTGTTGACGTGGTATTGTAATCTACTCTTCTGTTCATCACTCGAATGTGGGCCCAAAGAGCAAAGATCTATGGCAAGTTGATGTCTGATTAATGTGTTGTCAGCACAGTTGGTTTAAAAACAAGCCACTTACTGTTGTTCCTCAAAATTGAGCCCCATTGTAACTAGTTTCGACACTGATACTTCCTCATGTAAGATACAAGCAGTACCAGTTGCCATCTGGGCTGCCTCTTCTACCACTAGTTGTTTACACACACCATCTAGAGTGATTGCTAGTGGAATATCATCAGTACCATAACATGGGAGAATAGATGACACACTCTTGAATCGCTTCTCAAAGGGATTCAGTTTTGAGTGGTTCTCCTCCCACTCACCAAGCTCCTGTTCCCACTCTTTCACCAAAGCCTCAGGCAATCCTAACACAAACTGGTGATGGAGGAATTTGTGGTCATTTGACTCACTAACAGCTTCCTTTATCTTCCGCAAAAACAATACAGCTGCAACATGTTCAGTAATCTGGGCTGAAGAGCCAAAGTTTCAACTAACTCATCAACATAATCTTTCTCCAGTTCCCATCACCAAAATGGTCGTCAAGTGTATCTTGATGATGTCCTGGACCAATCTCAGAGGTGCTAGTGGCAACCAGATTGATCTGTGCCCAACCTTTCTTGGGTGCTTCCCCATCAGTCCTGCCAATATGCCGATTGAAGTTGAAGGAAAAAATGGTCTGACATGCCATGATGTGAGCTGGGAGATGGAATTTAGGAATGAGAAAGTGGAATGATTTCCCACTGGGATTGGTGTGCATCCAGTGCAGATATAGCTTCATCTGCTCCCAGAGGTTGATACTCCATTGGCAAGCAATGTCATACGATATGACTATCTTGACAACCTTGCAGTATTGTAGACTAGAGAAAAACATATAGTCCATATTAACATAGCTATTAGATTCAGCTGTCAGACCCAAATGTCAATAGAGAAACTGAGTACATACCGTTCACCCATCAAAAGATCTCCTACAGCCTGTGGGTGCTTCATATCATGCTGACTACAGTCAATTGCACCAACACTAGTTGCTGCCAGACCTTTTGCAGAATGTTCTGCATTGACAGCATTGTGATTGGAGCAAGTGCTTCGCTATAACGTACATCAATAGCATATATATTTGAAAGTTAACCAACAAGAACCTTCTGTAGGCTTAAATCACTGTACACTTTGAGATATGCCTTGTACTTCAACTCAGAGACAAAGTAAGACTAGCTGTCACTGATCAGCCTCTTCACTCAATACATTCCTCCTCTTAAGATGAAAATTTGTGTCGAGGGCACGGAAAAGTCGGTATATAAATCTAAGGAATATCAATAGAAGCAAAGAAAGATATATTTTCACATACCTTCGCTCATTCGGCTTGAGTTCCCAGCCAAACTCAAGATTAAGGCCTGGCTGTGGGTATGCATGGCACAACGCCACACATTCCACAGGCTTTGTTGCTGCAACACCATGGGGACCATATCCTCTCATTGCCCTTTTCAGCATCTTCATATGTTGATATTCCTGAACAATAGTTGTGAAAGAAAAGTACTGACCCTGTAGTATGAACTGAGCATGAATTGGCTGAAACATGAGGGAGTGGACTTATATACCTTAGGGGTAGACAACCCAGTATTGTCTGTCAACCATGCCAATGTGTTGTAAAATTTGAATGGGGATGCCTTTGATTTGAAGTTAAGCAATTGAAAATGCTTGAGGACAGAAAAGGTCACTGCAGTCTTCAGGTGATCAACTGAAGCCAGGAACCAACCAAAATGTAGCAGCTGGATGAATTTTGGCTTTGATTTTTCGCAGTCACAGAAGTCAACCCCAACTTCATGAATACCATTGACATCAAGCACCACAAAGTTGTCCCCTGCAACCTGTCCTCTGTTCCAACATATCTCACCAGGCTTGTGGCCAAGCTGGATTCGGAGCCCCAAGTCCTTCAAATTGACCTTTCGGAAGTAGGAATTCTCAGTCCAGAGCTATTGGTGACGTGTAAGTAAGGGCCAGTTGTGATGGCTGAGAACGGAAACACACCTCAACATGGTGAAGTGGGTTGCACCAGTGGAGAGATACAACACACTCTCAGCATAGGAGTCCAGCACCCATACAGTCAACACAATGATAACTGGTGCCTTGAGGACTCCCACAGAAAGAGCATGCCATTGAGATATAATCACTGCAACCTTCCCATCATAACATCTCGGCAAGAAAGGTATCATGTTCTGCAATCCATCTTTTAATAGGATTGTTCTGGAGGAGGCACATTAAAAACCAACGAGAGACAAGGAATTTACAGTACTCACATAAGTTCTTGGGCATTTGACAGTGACAAAAGCTTCGTTTAGTTGCTTGAGGTAGGCAGAGTCTAGTTGCAGTGGAAAATGATCTGTTAAAAATGGGGAATCTCTGGATATGGTGTTGTCAGCTGAAATATGAGTAGTCTTGGGTTGCTCAGGACTTGGGCTGGTGACATGGAGCATTTGAGAGGAGGATGAAAAGTTCCCATTGGTCAGAAGTTGGTAACTGGTTGATGGGACTGTGAATGTTACATCTGGACGTTCATTGTCTGAATCAACTCAGGTCATATGGGACTTTGTAGAATGGTTACAATGCTGCATCATTGCTGGGGTGAGGTAGAGGAAGCAATGAATGTCTGGGTTTGGCAAATGCTGCCAAGCTGCAAGGAATACAGGTTATTGTTGATCAGCAAAATTTTTCAAGTGCAGTTCATGACCATACCTGGCATCTCATTTACGATCTCTTGCTGTTCCTCATGGTTCAAGCCTACACCTTTCCCAGGAGCTGGAATCTCGCTTCCACATACTAACCCTCTCTCATGTAATTAGTCAATAAAATTTTAGGTTAACTCTCACCATTGCTGACTGGAAAGTGACTGTTGGCTGTGCAGTCTTGACATTGCCAATGGTTTACAGGGCTACCAAAGCACGAAGAATGTTGAAGGAGATCATCATAATGGTTTCAAGATAATGGATAAGGTACCCTGATCGATATCATTCTCACAGTGGCTGAGTAAACACATTAAATTTAGGTCATGGTTTTGATTGGTTACTCGACTCAGATCATGACTGGCTTGCATTTATTATACCTGCTCTACCTCCTCTTACACTCAGACTCTCAAAGGATCCTGCCATGCCTGCGAAACACCATTGTCTGCTCACTCAGGACATTGTTATAATTGTCAATCACTCCACTCAACCTCCAGTTATCCCTGCTGACAGGTGTTCTGGCACCATTGAAGGTGAGTGGTATGCATCCCTTTCCTCAAACAGGACTTTCTAATCATGAGAACAGCAGACACAAGGACCCTTTGATACTGTCATACTTTTCTGCAGATCGTGTCATGATCTCATATGATATCTGCTGCCAATGGTGTCCTGGTATGTTGCCATTTACATCTTTCAATTCTGATATGACCGTGACATGAGCTGTTTAGGCCCTATGTCCTCACACAGGAAAGAACACAACCACCTAGAATAATGAGTACTGTATTTCCATGATGTTATTAAAAATGTTGCTCTACTCGAATGTAAAAAAATAAAAAACAAGTCAGAGAGTATAATATCTCCAGTGCTCACAAACCTTTTGCTTTCAGTCTCTGGGTGATACATGGAATTCTGCCCTATCCTATTGGGGTTAATGGAATGCTGAAAATGATGTCATAAACCCAGTGGCAATAAACTAGTCCACAGAACAACAAATAATTTTTCTAGTCATATTTGAGAGCTAACTTCTAGAGTGTAAGGACCATCAAGAGTATTTACGATGTACTAGTCATCCAAGGTAAGATTGATTACTTCAAGAGTGGACCTCAAACATCCATGGGTGAGGAAGGAACATTTTGTCATAACTCTCCTGCATTTACAGTGGGAAAGAAGCACCTCAACCTCATCTAGCATGAGCCCAACACCTACCAGCAAGTCAAGTTGAAGCAAGCAATCCAAGGTAGATTTGTAGGGTGGGTGGTGATGGACAGCAGGGATCAGATACAGGTCAAGATCTAGCCGGTATGTGATCAGTAGTTGTAGCATGCACAACACCTTTCAAATCAAACTTACTGAAACGATGCAGGTCACTCGGTCTGTGAGCCACACGACCTCCTGAAAATTGACATGTTGTGGCAAGATCAACTGGCATAAATACTCACATTAGAAGATAATAGAGCATAAGAGAAGGTAATGCACCAGCTTCCTCACTATTGCCTTCAGACCTTGATGGTGTAGGGCTGGAACTATGTTCTGTCTGTGACCCTTCTAAGATGTGATGCACAGGACATCGCATGGCAGCGGGAGGGCTGTAGTTGGGAGGACTAGCTGCGAATGGTGAACATGCGGACTCTGGCATTGACATGAGGGAAAAATTGCTGGAAAGTGGTCAATGAATGATTCTAGGTTAATCTGTCACCCTTTATACACACTGTTAGGTCCCCTTTCAATATTTCCAACCCTGCTGTGGTGTGTCCAACCATGTCAGCCAAACAAAATTTTCTGGCCATGGACCCATAGAATTGGATTTCAGAGGGTCACAAGCTTCAGGGTTGTAAAGGGACAGACAGCCCAAAGGGGGAAATATGTTCAATATTGTCTGCACTTCCTGTGCCAGTGTTCGTTTCAGTGTCGGTGTGAGTTTTGGTTGGTGTTGGGTAACTGATGAAGTCTGACACTATTTTTGCTGTACATTTGGACTGTCAGGCAGTTGTTCATCAATTGGTATGGATGAAGATAAGTGGAGTCTGTGTGAAAAAGTCAGACACAGACATTCTGAGTGGTTGGACACAAGATGGTAATGCATGCAACTAGAAAAGGTTACATCTATCATGATTATGGCAGTTGTAATAGGAGGTTGTAATGGTCACATACCTTGAAATACAATGAATGACTCCCTAGGAACAGTGTCAGCTCTACTTCATGGCTCCAATTGCAGACCCTCCAAAAAAAGTAAAAGTAGGGGAAGATGGCCTAACAGAACACCAGCGCTACTACCAACAGTATTGTGAAACAAACCCTAGTAGTGTGGTGTGACATTTCTAATGCCTCTTCCACAGACATCCTGAGGTGAAAGATAAGAACCATGAGTGTGGGCATCAATGGCGTGCACAATTGTTGGCATGCTACTATTGGTTTATACAAGTACAATACTAATGAAGGGTTTCCAGGAAGCAGCTGAAGCTCAAGGCAATGGTCACTGGTCATACTACAGTCCATGACAAACCCATGGAAGAAAATGACACCAAACCCACTCCAACCCTTCTTGAAGGCCCAAATGTTGCTTGACATATTACAGCCCAACAGTCATCCACTCAAAGAATTCTTCCCCATGACTTTTACTCAAGCACACAAGTGAATCAGGGTGCATGCTTCAGAGAGGCGATTCAAGTAATCCAGGACAATCAAATTATTGACCCTATCCCAAAAGGGACAGGGGAAATTGATTGGATTGATTGGTTGAGTCAGGAAGTAATGAGATGGGCATCAGGTTGGAATGGTGTTGCTTACTGGCCAGTCACCCTTGACTACTCATTTGCAAGTGCAGTTGACGAAGGTCGAGAGGAGCAATGGCAGGAGCAATTGCAGTGTCATACTTCTAAGGGTCAACATCTATTGGCCCAATTATACAGTATGGGGGGACATCTGCCAAAAGAACAACACATGGTAAGAGAACTCTGGAGACAGCAGGTGGGACTAATGGAGATATTGGTGATGGGCATTATGACCATCAATATCTGCTGCTCCATCCTCCCTCACCACTGGAATGCAAAGAAAATACCACCTCCAGCTTACAGCAGTGAACCTGATGCAGAGAGTGACAGTGCAATTAGCTCAGGAGATGCAGATGATGAAGGTTCAGGGTCAGACTAGATCTTAATGTATCTGTATTTGGCCATAACATGAACTTTTTTCTCTCGAAACCTTGCATATGGCATGAGAAAATTGGAACACAAGATCTATTGGACATTAGGTCCACAGCAAGAAGTACATGACAGCATGGTATTCTAGAGGCAAGGAGAAAAGTAGCACATTAACGAGAAAGAGTCTCTTTCGACACTTCATAGGTGATTCAGACAACCTGCCCATTCTCTAAAGCTTCATCGTATGCTGTTTGGGCAAGCTGCTGGGTGCTGTAATGGTGGGCAAGACTTCCTGGAACACCACTGACATTTAGGGTGACATTATGCCTGCAGAGGTATTGGAGATTGTGGTTAGAGGAGTCACATGAAAATGACTCATGAGCCAGAGTAAACACCTGGGTTCCTTCCAATGAGGACAGCATACCAATGCTCATCTTGGATGCAAGACTCAACAGCAGTTAACTCTGCAATGATGACTCGAGGGAAGGTGAAGATGACTCGAGGGGTGGCATAGCCCTGATACCAAATTCATGCTCCCAGTTAATCAACGTGGATGTAACTGACCCAGCATCCTGGTCCTCATGGGCAGAATTGTCAGTCATGCACTCCATGAGCTTGGCAGGTTGCACTACAATGCGATATGAAAATTCTGGATGCAACAAGAAATGGAAATAAACGCATACCAGATGACAGGCGATATCCTAGACATTCACAGACATCCTGCAGCTCTTGTGGGATTTCATTGAATGGAATGGCATGGAAAGGTGGAGCTAGTCCTTCTGTGGAAACAATCAGGGCAATGCTGGAATGAATAGTAATGGAAAGTACAAGGGAGAGGAACACAAATGTGCTGAGCCACTAAGATGTAACAACTCAGCTCACAAACTGTGATGTTACATGTGGGTGTACCTTGAAGCATGGTGTGAAGAGACAATGCTAGGATATTCAAGGCTTCCATTGATGCGGAGCATGAGTTACAAGGCTCTTGCTGTGTGACTGCTTTAAAATCAAGCTGGGTCATGGTTGACGAGATGTGGTTGATGGTTCAAGTTTGTCAGGGCCATTTTTATATGTTATTGCAAGCCATCACAGAATTTCGGTGAAACTGGAGTGGTGAGAACATCCAGGGTTATAGATATTGGTTGATGAGAAGAGGGCTGTTGACCACCACTCAGGTTCAAAATTGACACCTAGAATGTCTTTAAAATGTAACTAGCTGTAAAAGTTTAGAGACATCTGGGGTTATAGACAGTGATTAACAAAGAGAGAGAGGGTTGTCATAAACCATCATTCAGGTTCTAGATTGATGGCTTGAATGACCCGCCTGAATACTGATGTACCAATATCTTGGTACCAGTGACCACCGACGTGATGACGTATTAGCAATAAAAATTTACCATTTAATACACTAACTGCCACATATTGTACATGGTCATGCAGAGTGTACGGGCTTCATGAGAAAGTTATGCAGAAACCCTTATGAAATTTTGGTGCAGAGTGAGGGTAAGATTCACAGGATGCAACAAAAATACTCACTGTACCTCAACCAAACAAACTCTTGAGCTATGCCTGCAACCTGGACTACTGATGAGCAAGTGGTATTCTTGAAGGAGGAACTACTGAAGCTTCTCACAGCACAGTGTCAGAAGCATACACCTTGATACCTGAAAGAACTGATGGAGCAGTGGTTCACTAGATGGCCAGAGCACAATATCCTCTTCCCTGATGTTGGAGATGTACCATTGACATCTGAGGAAAATGAAAAGCTGGCTGCAGTGATTGCGATGCAAAAGAAGGTGAGACTACATCTTGAGGGAGGGAATTTAAACTGAAATTGTGACACAGCAATTAAAGACCTGGATGTATTGGAACATAACCAAGGAGAAGCGAGGGTCTATGAGGGCAGATACCACCTGGTTGAAGAATCCAATCAACAAGGGCAGAAGTGGTTGTGCTCTCCAAGCTATCGAAGTTTACCAGCAGCAGAACAAGGAGAAAATTGAGGTGTGCATGAAGGCAGAGATTGAGGAACAGGGTGCCAAAATGAAAAAGATTGCATGTCAATCTGCTGTCAGGTCATTGCTGAAATGTGGGACAAGGAGGATGAGGATGTTGTGGCTAAGATCAAAGAGGAAATGGATAGGCAAAAGGCAACAGGAAAGATTGATGGAAGTGGAAAGGATAGTTTTGGGAAGTTGGGAGAAGAGCGATCTCCTGAAGAATACAACAAGTGAGTAGTTCCTTGTCATTGCCTTGCACTGGTGTTGATTGCTTCAAAGTGCTATAAAAGCTCTTCCTTTAGTACTCCAGTCAGCTCTCCAAGCTGTGGCAGAGGCTACTGGCTGGGTCTTGTTTGTTGGTGCTGCTGGCCCAAACACAAGCAATGAAGGTCATATGTACATGGAAAGGTGAGTAGAACTTTCAGGTTATGAAAAACAAACTAATGGTAATGATTTCACAAACCAGTTTTTATTTTGGTCCTCTTACCCCAATGGGATATGATTTTGAAAGTTTGTACAAGGGGTTCGCAGAAGGCTTCCAGAAACCATTTGTGAAGCATGCTAAACAATGCTTCTGTGAGTTACCATCAGCGCTGTATATCGTTTATTCATCAGTATTGACAATGTTCAAGTGGAACAAGTTCACAAAGCATGCACCTTAAGGACAGGCCCAAAACATGATGATCAGGAGGAAGAGATGATAATCATCAGGACATTCAGTGGTGACCCACCCATGACAAATGAACCAGCTAGTGTGAATGCCCATTCAACAGCGGTGGATACACTTGAGATTGGTGAAAGCGATCACACCATAGACAGTAACATCCCAGGTGGTTTGCGTGCCATTGATGTCAATGAGGAGATTTCTGACATCAGGAACCCTGGGAATGTTGTGTGTACTGACACAGACCAGGTGGACTGGGCATCTGATTTACCAGTTACACCCTTTGTGCCTACCATTTCCCTACCACTCAACCCACTCAATCCACCACTGACTGAGCCGTATGTTCCCCTTGTTCCCCCACCTGGTCCTCTGTTGGCCCCTGGTGGTCCATCCTCTCCAATCAAAAATGTGTTTGCTCATCTGGCTACCACAGCAGCCTCGCTTCCGATCAACAACCCTCCAGTACCTGGGGAAGAGAGCATAAATCCAATCCTGCTTGATATGGTAAATCATGCCCCCCCTACTAATTATCAACTTCCAGGGGCCATGGCTGGTCATGAACTTGCCACACCACTAACAGAGTACCAGGGACCTAGAAAGAAGCAACCGCCTCCAGGAAAGAAGAGGGGTCGGCCCAGGGCCAATGCAGAGAACAAGAGTAATCAGCTGGCTTCCAAGAAATGTACAGCAGCGTGGGGAACTAAGAAGGCAGAGCAGGCAGGGGTGTCCATGGTTGAAGGTGGGAGAAAGTGCAAGGCTAGGCTCAATGCAGATGGCGAGGAATTTGAGAGGCCAAAGAAGAGGGGTAAAAGTAGCACTTGAGGCTACGTGCATGGACACACGCATCTACCTGTAGTTCATGCCAGTAATCCTACTTCGATGTGTGTTGGAACACCATTAATTATCTGATCATTGCAATCAATTTTGACCCGCTGGTTATTCAATCTATGTCCCTAATGGAGTAGGCTATGGTGGATGTCACTCCCAGTTTTGCAATGTTTTGAATAACTGAATATTCATATGAAGGTAGGATATCCAAATGATTTTGTAAAGTTTTGCATGAGTGAGGTGCATAAATGAATATTGCAAATGTGAGGTGGCGAATGATTTTGCAAAGTTTTGCATAACTGAATATTCATACAAAGGTAGGATATCCAAATGATTTTGTAAAGTTTTGCACAAGTGAGGACACTTCTGGGCTGAATCATTCTTGCATTGACCTTTGATCTAACTGAGGATTGTTTTGCATGAATATGACATATATGCCTGGAATCTCAGGTAGTGCAAATGCAATTGCTGTAAACCCAGGTTCTTCATGTTTTACCTGACTTGAGCTCATCTGGATCTCGCTTCCAAGTTTTGAAATTTTGATCAGACCATAAATGATAGACAGCTTTCCTTGAATAGGCTGGTGTTGGGTCTGACTTTAACACCTCATCCCAGAGCTTAAAAATTTACTATTTAATATCAGATTGTAATTCTCAAAGCATATTTATTTACCTGAGTTGGAGTCATGCTTGGGTTATTATGGACAAGATCCTGAACATCCTGGGGAACATCAATATTCCAGTAAGGAACATGATCATCTTTGTGCTGGAATTTCACATTCACAATATCACTTCCTTCTGTGACAGTTATGAATAGCCAGCCATGGCAATCAAAAGTATCCATTGCATCCTTGTCCCATAACTTTGCACCTGCATGTCTGCCCTTCTTTGGCTTATGCTGGCGCTCACGCACTTGGGAGCAATGGTACATGTAGCATGCAGTTGCCAGTTGGAAACTGCTTTGAATGGTATACACTGTGGTACACAAATCAATACTTGATTCGTTCCCATATACTCTTGGCCAGAGTATCAGACTTTGGCAATGTTTTGACATTATCTTCAGAGACCACTGACTGATTCCAAATAGTGATCTAGTGATGGCATCAGACTGGCTCTCATCAAAGTCCAGTTCACCACTGGCCATGCACTGGCCCCTGTGCCCAATGTCACATGATTATGGAGGTGGCAACCAGATCATTGTGAAGTGTTTCCCATATTGATTACCCACCTGTTCGGAGTCACATCTGCTGACTAAGCATAGTCAGTCTGGACAGGCCCAGAGCAAGTCTGGTATCCAGGATGTTCCTCACATGTGATAGACTCTCCCTCAGCAACCTAAGTTGGGTAGAGATGACCAGTCAAATAGATCATCCTGCATGATCTATGTTAGAGCAGTCAGGGCAGCGGTAAAGCCCTCTGATGAGCCCCTTCACAAGGGCAAAACTGCCTAAGTCCCAGCTCTAAGGGTTCAAACCCCCTAGACCACATAACTTTTTCCCTGGGCCCTTCAGACCTGAGGGAAGACAGGTCTACACAAGCCAGGAGAGAGGAAACACCCTCTTCAGCATCAGAAATAGCATCCAGAAATGCATCAATGCTAAGTTCAGATAGGAGAGAAAAATTCTCCTGTTCATCACTATCTTCCTCATCATCAAGGCTAGAATAAGATAAGTCTCCAGAGGTACCAGAAGCTATATGATGCCCAGTTTTGTTCTTTTTCAGTGCATTCTTCCTCTGCCTTGCAGTTAGACATGCCAAGCAAGTCAATGAAAAGCCTGTTCGGGCAATTTTGAAGTTATCTCCATTTAAGACCTTTGATGTCTTGCAGGAGTTGCACTGTCATGGACTTTGAATGGAGTCCTCAGAATCCATCAGAAGTCAATGGCCCTGAGTATTGATGCCAGTCATTGCCAGATGTTAATGGTCCCAAGAAATGATGCATGAGAAGTCAAGATGAGGAGAATTTTCCATGATGCAACATGGAAGTTTGATGTGATCACACAATATTCTGGAAATTTACGAGATCACATGACCTGGACAATGTGCTGGGTCAATAGCGTTCAGTCTTTTCCATTTGTTTGATTGATAGAAAGAGCATTGCCACGAGTGTATGCCTTTTGGTAGCATTTAGTGCAAGCAATACAGCTTCAACCAATTGTTATGTGGATGCAAATGCCTGCCTTGTAGCCCAAAAGGAGAAAGTGTAAGGGAGGTCGGAAATAGGCTGAGTTAGCCTCTGAATGTCATGGAGCTAGCTGCCAGTACCAGCATCGTAATCTGCCATGGTGAGTCTTTGATGTGTTTTGGAGCAGCTAAGTAGGGTGGCACGGAAACCACCACAGACTCCCATCAAAAGAAAGTATCAGATAAGATTGCATACTAATCAACCAAGGAGGGAGGTTGAACCAGTTGTTTGGATATTCCAAGAAACCATGGCCTAGCTCCCTCATTCTTATAATGAGCAGGCTCTGTTTCACAATGACCTGAAGATCACCTATTATATCTTTGGACAGAGAGGAGGCATGTCCTTTCCCACCAACTTGAATTTTAGGCCAACTTGAATTTTGGGAGCGATGTGAGGATCACCCGAAAGTTGACCTCATTCCAAAGATGATGCATACATGGAAGTGTGCAAACCTGGGTGCTAGTCATCAAGATCAATGTGGTGACCTGAGTGATTGAGCATGGCCAGTGCTGCCTAGAGAAGACATTGCAGCCACTGTGGACCCCCCAGTGCCAGAAATTCACACCCCAATTCCCCCCTCTTATATATGTAAATTCATACCATTATTAGTGTCTACAAGTATTGAATATAATACCTGGAGGGAATAAATACAATCCAGAGAGGGAATAAATTTCATCCCAGAGAGGTTAACCTATCAGCCAGTAATTATATTATACCATGGTATCATTTTCATTTTTTAAAGGTACAAACAAAGGCAATGAACTTCATGTCAAAAATCACATGTTTCATGCCCTGTCATTTTTATCACATGGTAGAAAATTCATCCACTCTGGGTGGGGTTTCAATAGGCTACTCAGTAACCATAGAACAATTGAAATATAAACTTATTTAAATTCATCCGTTTGAAAGAACTAATTTGCTAGTTAAAATGCAGATCACAACTATGAATAGCTACTATTGTTGTTGGTAGGATTGGCTTTCCATCCTCTTCCTCAACCTATCCTCCTACCCCAAATACCACTCATCCTTAGGGTGTAGCATGGGGCACACTGCCGGTAAAATTTCACACACCACACCTGCACCCACCAACACCACACCTGCACCCACCAACACCACACCTGTTCTAACACCGCAACTGTGGTGACAGGTTTTTACCATGGTCTGTCATGAAACACCACAGGTGCAACACCCTGTATATACACTGGTTTTGGCTCTATTTTTGCCTTGCATTTGATGTTCTAGATTGCTAACCATAGTGCACTTGTATTGTATAACCCTTGTATAAATTAACTACAACCTGTATAGAGTACCTAAGCTTAATTTTATTATTTGAAACAAACATTTTATTGAGCTAACTAATTTCCCTTGTATGAAGCCACTAAAATAATTAATAGTAGAAATAAAAAAACCTCCCTCATGAAAAATGTGAGGGAGAGGTCCCTGTCTCTTGTCCCTGTTGTCCCTGGTGCCCCCATCCTCACAGTGGTGGTGGTGGTGCCCTGCCCTCCACTACTGGTTGTTCACCTTGGCTCATTTCTCCCTCATTAGTTTCAGATCCACTATATGTTCTTACTCCTCCAACATGATCCACTGAATCTATCAACCACTCTATATGGATAAAACTTACTGCATCACTTGCAACTTGCTTTGATGTAACTGCCCAAACAATTCATCAGCTCATCCCAAAGGATTCTCACTTTATTCAGTATGGCCAGGTATACCAGCTTGAAGGTGGGGATGTTATGCATGCTCATGAGCTTAACCCACCCCAATCTGATAGCTGTGACATGTCATTTGTCAAGGTATGTGTTTATGTATCTGATATGGTACACATTGACATATTTCTATTTTAGTATCAGCTTTTGGTTGATAAATTTGCTCATCAATGATGCTGAACATCTGAGTTTGAACTGCATGACTTCTTTGGCCAACTACTTTGCCTTCTTATCATCAGCATTCCTGAGTCACAAAGTGACCAAGTCCAGCCCCAAATGCTTGTCTCTATGTGCTTATCAAGCCAGTTAAAATAATCAACCCCACTCAGGCTGTGGATGGGATCAAATATTATAAAGACTTTGGATCCATGGAATTTATCAACCTTAACCAGGTGAAATGTGTCATTGGATGGATCATGGATTGTGGGAAGTGGCAAGGGGCTGGCGGAACGCAAATTTTATATATCACGTCGGTTTGTAAATTAACGGCCCTC